>VDFB02019848.1:129936-377152 GCA_007258455.2 Sequoia sempervirens | reverse complement strand
AAGACTTAATAGAATCCTTTGGGGTGGTTTTAGAAAGGCTCATTCTCTATTAGTTTATTTTCACATTTGAATTCGAGAGTAAGATTTAGACTAAACTTATACAAAGTATGGATTAGATCTTGATGAAGAGAAGGATAAGCACCGTCTTGGATACATTTTTCTATAAAACAATAAATAAAATGGTAGAAAAATAGCATTACCATGACAAATTTTAGGATTCAATATTGTGCATCATTGCATAAATGGATTTATTATAATGTAATTAAGTAATTATTTAATTGTGGTGCATCTAAGAGATGTGTTTGGCCACACTAGGTAATCATTTAGGACCACTTGTAATGTTATATTATAACATTGGGCTAATTATTTTATTTGTGGGAGATATAGGATAATTATTTAAGGAAAGTATAAATAATATTGTGCAAAACTTAATACCCAATATTAAATGAGGAGCAATGGTTTTGTCTTCACATAGTTTTGTGGCACATGGTTTTATATTACCACTTGGTTGTATTTGTGTGAGCTTGAGTCTATATAAGAAAGCTATTGTTTAGTGGTTAAGGTTGGTTGGGTGAGTAGGTTGTCATAGTATTGAGTTTCTCTTGTGAGTGCATATGTGAAGAATGGCATGCGTTGTGTGGATTCATACTTGGACACATGGAGGATGCATTGGAGAGGCTTGATGTTTCAAAAGTATTAATTGTAACTCTGTAAGTGAATGTATTATTTATTGTTGAATAATAAGATGGAGTATGAATACCTTTAGAGATTGAGTTTTTCTCTCTTGAAAATTTTTCCAAGATATGGATATGTGAAGAATGGCATGCGTTGTGTGGATTCATACTTGGACACATGGAGGATGCATTGGAGAGGCTTGATGTTTCAAAAGTATTAATTGTAACTCTGTAAGTGAATGTATTGTTTATTGTTGAATAATAAGATGGAGTATGAATGCCTTTAGAGATTGAGTTTTTCCCTCTTGAAAATTTTCCAAGGTATATCTTAGGTTATCTTGTGCCTTGTCTATTTAATATATGAATTTGGTTATTCTGTAAGCTTGCATCCATGTTTTTCTCTCATGGGGTTATGTACAAATGGATTAAATGAACTAGGTATTGATGCATTGTTTCCTAACAGGTCCAATACAAAGAAGTGATATACATTAATTATTCTAAACCTACCCTCTAAAGTAAAGTATTTCATAATATGGAGACTCACCGTGGACCAAGGCACCAACAAATCCTCCCAACTATAACTATTCTATTGCCTTTTCACCTTTTCTTATTTTTTGAGGAAGTTACTGATATAGTTCTAGTATTTGGTTTTGCTTCTCCTCATACCCTTTGTCCTGCCATAATTCTAACTCGTTACCCTCACAATGAGCACCTCACCCCTCCAACAATCACCACACCTTTCTGCCATGAATTAACAAATTATGAAGTCAAAGAGTTGTTGAACCCAATTATGGCATGAATAAAGGGGTGAAACCTCCTCAGAGATATCCCATCGACCCACATTCTATCTTAAATAAGCACGAGATATCAACTCAAATATGAGTCTCTACCCTCCCATCCTCGCTTCCCCACAATGATAAGCACAAGACCTACAAAGAAATATACGACTTTATATAGCTAAAGCCACAAAGTGCCATGTAAAGATCTTGCTAGCTTTTAAAATAATACTCCTCACCTCTCTTTGTCCTAATGATACAAGTGAGGCCATAAGTCCTTTCATAAATGGACACCTGATGAAAGCAAGTAGATTAAAACCATAATTATGTTGTTGTTCTCGCCTCTTTCCTAATAATCTTCATGTTATCTATAATTTTAGTGATACGACTCTCATCCATTTTAGTAATTAAATCCTTAATATCACTTTCATTATTCCTATTATCCCACGAGGGGCAGCAAAGGGTTTTCCCAATCTTATAAACTTCTAACTTAGTACTTTTCTTCCTCTCATTATGCAGAAAGGTGGCATCGCCTTTCAACCCCAAAAAGAGATCCTCAAAATTAAGATTATACATATCATCAATATTTCCCCTCTATGAATCACCTTTAAAAAATAAAAAAATTTAAGGCCAACAAATATACATCCTTCAATTGGTCATTAGAAATTTGTCATTCCTTTGATGGGATCTCCTTAGCTTTATACGGGAGGTCGGAGTCATACTTCCAATATTTCAAGTCCTATAAATTCAATCCTAGATTAGTAACAACATCAACAACACTATTTCCTTCTCTATAAGTGTCTTACATTAGTTTGATAGAAATTGTGTAAGATATACATCTGCATTCTTCAATGACATTTCTAATCCTTCAAGGGGAAGATTTATTATTCTCTAAATATTCAATTATGGTTTTGGAGTCTCCTTCAATTTAAAACTTCTGATATCTCGGTATCTTAACTCTTTTAACACCCACCTCACAGCATGTTCTTCAACCTCATTATTGGATTTTCATCAAATATTCTTACCATACCCCTCTATCAACTAACCTTTTTCATCTCTTATAACCCCCCAATAATAGCATTACCAGGGTTTCCTTTAGAACAACCATACAAATTAAGTTTGATCCAACCATTCTAACGGGGTAGCCATATAACACTTTTCTTCAATAGGACCTTTTTCCTAATTCACCTTAGTGAGGTCTTGACAAGTCCCCGAACTTTTCTTAACTCTGATTTCAAGATAAGAAAGCATTTTTCTAGCATTTCTAAAATTAAGGACATCTACAGGCTTTTGAACTCCATTTTAAATTATCAAAAACAAATATGTTGTTCTGCCTTTGGTCTCTGAAAATCTTATGGTTTCTCTCCTTACAGAGACCCCATGCCACATGAAGAGGGGTATGATTCCATATCTCTTTTATCACAGGGTGTAAATAGGGGTTACTTTGATTCCAACAACTAACAAATTAATTAATACAAAAATGGAAGATCCAGTTAATATATTAAATAGACAAGGCACGAGATAACCTAAGATATACCTTGGAAAATTTTCAAGAGGGAAAAACTCAATCTCTAAAGGCATTCATACTCCATCTTATTATTCAACAATAAATAATACATTCACTTACAGAGTTACAATTAATACTTTTGAAACATCAAGCCTCTCCAATGCATCCTCCATGTGTCCAAGTATGAATCCACACAACGCATGCCGTTCTTCACATATGCATATCTTGGAAAAAATTTCAAGAGAGAAAAACTCAATCTCTAAAGGTATTAATACTCCATCTTATTATTCAACAATAAATAATACATTAAGACAAAAATGGAAGATCCAGTTAATAACTTAATAATTTTCAGAACCTCCTTTGAACCTCACTAGCAAACCTACAATGAGGGAAAATATGGTCCACCATTTCATAATCAGCATAACATAAAATACATTTTAAAAAAAATTGAAATCCTCACACATTAAGGTTGTCAATTAAGTGAATATTTTGTTATGGAGGGTTTCCCATTGAAAACAATTTATCTTAGGGATCAACCTTTTATTCTAGATTTTACCCCAATAAAAAAGATCCCCCATTATCATAAGCAATTAGGCTATCAGCAATTCCCAATGAGAAATCTCCTGAAGGATTTGGTGTCCCAATATATTCATCTTCTGCTCCAATTGATTAATTACCCCAATAAAAAATAGGATCCCCCACTATCATAAGCAATTAGGCTATAAGCAGTTCCCACTGTGAAATATCCTGAAGGATTTGGTGTCCAAATATATTCATCTTCTCTATTAAAACAGTAGAAATGGCAATCCCATAAATTTTGCTCCAATTGATTAATCATTCCTTGTATTGCAACTTGCCTTTCACTCATTTGTCTGCAAAACTCTTTCCATTCAAGCTTTACCCCACTCCAATGGATATACCCATATAAATTTTCTCCATTTAATCTTATAAGGATCTCCTTTAATTGAGAGAAGATTTGAAATGAGGAAAGCGGAGAACCTTCTTTCCACATATCACTCCAAAAATTAGCCTTATTACCATTACCCACCCTCCAATTTAGACCTTTCTTTATCACATTTCTTATTGTTGAGTGGAAAGAAAAGGAAAGCTTAGGACCTAGAGTATTATATTGTTTAGATATGTATTCTAGGTTATTTATTTCCATAATTATATTCTTCATAATGTCCCCATTGTGCCTTATTCTTTTCTATTTTTATTTTCTTCCCTCCCTCTTAGTGACTCATTAATGTCTTCACAAAATCCCCATTATATATATTTATTTTCATTGGAACTTTCACATGCATTTTGAATCATATTTACAAATATAATTCATTCTACAAACATCACTATCCATGGTTCATGACATTTGTCATCATTTTTCTGAGAATTATTTCCAACCTACACAATTGACACAAAAACATACCACCACAAACAATTCTTCAATTGTGAAGTTTGATGCTTCATTTTTCAGTGTTTCATCTCCCTTGCATGTGAGGAGGGAAGGTTTTTGTACTCTTTGTATTTATTCATGTCTCATAAATGGGTGATGTGTGCTTAGTCTAGATATGTATGAATTAGTATCTCTTAGAGATACTAGATTGTTTTGTACAGTTTAGTATTGCTGTAATTAATCAACAAAAGGAGAAACCCACTTTCTTGTGTGGATGCAGTAATTTTGGTGAGCCATGTTAATTTCTTATGTCTTCATGTGTTATTTTTTTCTTTGTTTATATTATTGTAAGTTTTAGGCATTCATTTATCTATCTTATTTTTAAACATCCAATATCAGAGCTCAAGAGAATTGAGAAATTTTCTTGCATATAAGGATAAATGCATATGACAGACAAATGAAGAATCAAGAAATTCTAGGAAATAAATTTGGAATGTAGAAGTTGTAGCTCAAAGCTCTTTTAATTCAAAAGGAACTTTCAATCATGTTGGAAGGGAAATCAAAAAATCCAACTGCAATGTTTAATGGAGACTAGTACAAAAAATTTTGATGAAGAAATTCTACAATTTAAAAATGCAATAAGGCGGTACCATCACAAATCACTTGAACAAGTTCAACACTTTGATCAATCAATTACTTTCCATAATCATCACACTAGATGATGAGATCAAGGATATCTTCTTGTTGTGTTCATTACTTGATAGTTGGGAAGCAATTGTTATGGATATTAGAAATTCAATATCTAGCTCAAGTTTTGGATCTCCTAAGAAGGGAAGTGTTATAAAATTTGATGATGTTATTGGGGTTCTTCTTGACAAGGACATGAGAAGAAAAATCCTCTGTATTTAATTGTGAGATGCTTTGGTAACTTACAAAAAGGGAGAACATAGGAATGAGGGAAGGATAAATAGAGGGAAAGATTGAGTTCTAGAAAACGATCAAAATCCAAAAGAAAATAAGGCGATCATTAGTATTATGGTAAGGAAGGCCACATGAAGAAAAATTGTTGGTCACTAAACAAGAAGGTTGAGAACCAGTTTAAGGAAAATGAAGCTAGTAAAACTTATGGAGAAGATGTGAATTCTCTTACTCTATCTACAAGAGATGCCACTGCAGATGTTTGGGTAGTTGACTCAAGAGCATCATTTCATGTGACATCATGCAAAGATCATTTCAAAAATTATCAAGCCAATAATTTTGGCAAGGTTTACCGTAATGATGGTGAGCCTTTTTATATCATTTGTAATGGAGATGTTCTCCTAACGATGAAAAATGACAACAATTGGTTGTGAAACGATGTTAGACATGTTCAACTCAAGAGAAACTTGGGCACAACTAGGCAATTGGAAACTTTCAGATGGAATGTTGTAATTGAGGAAAGCGTGTGCGAGGTAATAAGGGATCATTGGTGATTGCTAAAGGATACAAATTTGGTAGATTGTATGTGCTAGAGAGTCAAACAGAAGTGCGAGATACAATGGAAATCCTAGATAGCACAAATGAGCTTTGGTATGAAAGGCTTAGTCACATGAGCCAAAAGGGTCTTGAAATCTTAGAGAAGAAGAACAAACTTCTGGGTCTAAAAGTAATAAATATCGAGTTATGCAAGAATCGCATATAAGGAAAATAGAAGAAGACAAGATTTTCTACCAAGGAACATAAGAAGAAGTCAAGACCATTGGATCTAGTGCATTTGGTTGTCGTTGGCCCCTTATAGGTAGAATCTATTTGTGGGTCCACTTATTTTGTTAGTTTTTTGGATGATTGCAATAGGAAGGTTTGGGTTTATGTGATGAAAAAAGTTTAATTTTTTTGGTATGTTCAAAACTTTCAAGGCATTTGTAAAAAATCAAACTGGCAATAAGATTAATTATTTAAAAATTAGCAATGGGGTGAGTATTATTCAAAATAATTCAACCAATATTATGCAAAGAATGGCATTCAGAGAATCAAGATTGTTTCTCTCACACCACAAGACAACAGTGCAACAAAAAGGTTAAACAAAACAATTTTGGCAAGACCAATTATTTGTGGGGGGTCCACTTATTTCGTTAGTTTTTTGGATGATTGCAATAAAAAGGTTTGGGTTTATGCATGATGAAAAAAGTTTAATTGTTTTTGGTATGTTCAAAACTTTCAAGGAATTTTATAAAAAAAAAATTGGTAATAAGATTAATTGTTTGAAAATTAGCGATGGGATGAGTATTATTCAAAATAACTCGACCAATGTTATGCAAAGAATGGCATTCACAGAATCAAGATTATTTCTCTCACGCCACAAGACAATGGTGCAACAAAAAGGTTAAACAAAACAATTTTATAAAGAGCCTGTAGCATGATCTTAAATGAAGGACAAGGAGAATGATTTTGGATTGAGGCTATAAATACAATAGTATACTTGATAAATAGATGACCTTCCTCTCATTTAGATTTTGAAGTTCCAAAAGAGAAGTGATTGGGTAAGAATATTTATTATGATCATCTATGAGTGTTTGGGTGTGAAGCTTTGATTCATATCCCACAAGAAAAGAGTGCAAAGCTTGACGTGAAGTGTAAAAAGTGTCTTTTCATAGCATATTGAGACAAAAAATATGGTTACAAGTTATGGGATTGAGTCACCAAGCAAGCAACACAAATAAAGATCGTAATCTTCGATGGAAAGGTAATTGAAAATTCACAACAAGGCATATCAGCCAAGGAGTATTGTCCATTAGAAGACATCGCAAAGGAGTGTGATGTGTTCAAACAAGAGGTGATTGTAAATCAACCGCAGGTGCAAGTTCAGCCTTTGAATTTCCATTATAACAAAGAGAAGGATCATCCCACTAGTACTTTTGAGGATGGTACTCCATAGGAATTGATTCCTCGGGTTAGAAGATCTACTAAAGATCGTAGGCCTTTAAAAAGGTACAAATATTTCCTTCAATACATTGCTTTCTGATGAAACTAAACTTGCTATGTTTGAGGAAAAATGGGTAGAAAAATATAGCAAACAATGGATGGAGACCATGAGAGATGATATGGGATCTTAGATGGCCAATCACACATGGGATTTAGTTCCTATTAGCAAAAAAAACTAGGGAGACAATGACCGAAGTTTTGAGACCCAAGTACTTTCTGAGTGTTGTAGTTTATACCTCAAACACAGTCATATAAAGGCAACACCAGTTGATCAAACCAAGGATTCACTAATTAACTATATATTCACACAATGATAGAAAACATCATATAGATAAAATTATGGTAATCATTATATTAATAATGTCAAAGGAGTACATTTATATATCTTCCCCTATACTCTGCCTATCTCTTTCTTTTCCTTATATATAACCTTTTACATGTTCACTCCTCTACCTATATCTACTTACATTCATTTCATATACAGGTTTCTTCATTCATTCATCTATCATCCTTACATAATGTTATTCATATCTTTTTATATACATATATCTACAAAATGGGGCGTGACCCATCTCTTCTACCCCTAGTCTAGATGGTACCTTTTCAATCTTAAGCTCCGCAAGCTCTTTATGGCAAGATGTGGTAGGATTTTCTCGGTGATGTTTGCACTGTTGTTCTTTCATGCCAATATTTTCTCTTCCACCCAACAAGAAAGCATTGCAAAACAAATGGTTATATAGGTTTATAGAAGAAGAAGGTGCAAAAAAGAGATACAAGGCTAGATTGGTGGTCAAAGCTTATGCTCAATAAAAGGGCATTGATTTCACGGATATTTTTCACAGGTTGTAGAAATGACCTCTATTAGTGTAGTATTGGGTTTAGTAGTTGTTCATGATCAAGAATTGCAATAGCTTGATGGCAAGACAAATTTTATACATGGTGACTTAGGGGAAGAGTTCTATATGAAGTAACTAGAAGGATTTGAGGGAAAAGGTAAAGAGGCTCTAGTTTGAAGATTCAATTGATGTTTGTATGAGTTGAAAAAATCTCCAAGGCAATGGTATTTAAATTTAGATTTATTTACGACTATGAAACATTTATCTAGAATGTAATCTAACCATTGTGTTTATTATAAGAATTTAAATAATGGTGAAGTTGTAATCTTGTTATTGTACGTTGATGATATGTCAGTGATAGGAACTAGCATGGTTAAAATAAAAATTGGCTAAGAAATTTTCAATGAAGGATTTGTGTGTTGCAAAGTAAATCCTTGGAATGGCCATTATCAAAGACAAGACAAAAAGGGAATTAAAACTATCACAAGAGAAATATATTGAAAATTAATTGAATAGGTTTAACATGAAGGATGTTAAAGCAATGAGAACACCTGTAGGGTGATCCCACAAAGCTGGTTTACAATTTCTGGGAGATTTTGATTTTTGCTAAAATCACATATTTTTAAAAAATATAATAATTTAAGCCTTAAAAAGTTCCATTTAAAGCATTCCAATTAAAGAGAGTTTGATCAAACTACCTTAGATCAAACCCCCTTGGATAAAACCCTGCTAGTTAAATAAACCATACCTATAACAAAGTCTCCTTTACACCTATCAAAATGCTGATAAAAAACCACTTTTGATTTACCTTTTGGGGGGTCAAATGAATTCATTTAAAATTTATTTTTCTAAATATGTAGTCCTTATTATAAGCTTCACAAAAAGTATAATTTTAAATAAATTTAATTTTATTATTATATATATTTTTTATTTCTTGTGAATGTAGGGTTCGCAGAAATCAATTAAGTGGAAAATGGAATTCTCGAAAATTGAACAAATAGAGTGCACTTGAGATATTGAAATTCCTTGATCCAATAATAAAAAGAAAATAAAATTTGATACATAAAAAATAGTTGTGTTATATGGTCCACCTATGTCTGAATTGTAATTGGTTTGACTTCGAAACTTGATTAAGAAAAAAAATTCAATAAAACACTATGAAACCAATTGGAAGCACTAGATATTGTAGTTAAAAATCTAAATTCGAAAAAATTAGAATTTTATCCTTCACATGGAAAAAAAGTTGTGTTATACAGTGAGCGTCACTCCTTAAAAATGGTGTTTATTGAAAAAAACTAATTTTCGAAGGAGATGGAAAAAAGTGCAATCTGATTCCAAAATCTTTGAAAAAAATATATTTAGAATCTACATACAAAATTCCACAAATCACTAATTTGCATCATCTTCAAATTCCTCGCGGTTTAGTCACTATAGGTGCCTGAAAGTGAAGATTTAGTTAGAAAAAATTAGTTCAGTGTCTAGTTTGGCCAAAAATTGTAAACTAGTATTGTGGGATCACCCTATAGTAGATTATTTAAAATTATCTTCTCAGATGTGACCTATTACAATTGAAGAAAAAAATCATTGAAAGAGTTTCCTTACTCCTTTGCAATGAAGAGCCTTATGTATGCAATGCTTTGCACAAGACCAAACATTGCCCAAGTAGTGGGAGTGGTCAATAGGTATATGGTCAAATCAAGAAAAAATTATTAGTAGGTAGTAAAAAGGATTTTCAGATATCTGAAGGATGCATCAAACCATGTATTCAAGTTCAAAGGAGAAAATGCACAATTACAAGGATATGTTGACTCAGACTTGGCTGGTGACTTAGATCAAAGATGATCTACAACAAGGTATATTTTTACATTTGTAGGAGCAATATTCATTTGAATTTCTAGGTTGTAGAAGGTGGTGGTTCTTTCCACTACTGAAGCATAGTATATTGCAATCACAAAAGGAGCTAAGGAGATGTTGTGGCTATAACAGATATTATCTAAATTGGGTAGCAAACAATGGGCCTTCATATAGTATAATTAAAACAGAAGTGTAATACTTTTAGAAAAAAATGTAGCTTTTCATTCATTAATGAAGCACATAGATATTCAATATCACTTTATTTGAAGTGTACTTGAACAAGGTAAGATAAAGTTGGAGAAGATTCATACCATTCCAAATCATGCAAATGCATTTACTAAAGTTGTTTCAAAAGAGAAGTTGGAGTTTCACAGCGCTTCTCTTGGTCTAGTAAACATGTGACAATAGGCCTTGGAAAGTGAATGAGATCTCTAAGCATTTCTATTTACAACATGGATTGGACTTCAACTAAGAGATTATTCCAATGCAAAGTCTGATCCTTCATTTTTCTAACATTTCATCTCCATTGGATGTGAAGCGGGTAGGTTCTTGGACTATGTCTTCATTAACGAGTCTCATAAATGGGTGATGGATGCTTACTCTAGGTATGCATGAATTAGTATCTCATAGAGATACTGGACTATTTTGTACAATTTTATTACTACAATTAATCAACAAAAGGACAAAACCACTTTCCTAAGGATGTAGCCATTTTGGTGAACCACATTAATTTCTTATGTTTGTGTGTGTGTGTGTGTGTTTTTCTTTGTTTATATTGTTGCAAGTTTTAGGCATTTATTTATCTATCTTATTTTTTAACAATAACATGATTGATGAAGGAGAAATGCCACAACTAACATGTAAATATATAAAAATATAAACATTAATAATTATAATTATCAATCACTCTCTTTTAAAAATTTCGTAACTATAAAAGAATTGTCATCCAAATGACAACTCTCTTTTAAAAACTTTGTAACTATAAAAGAAGTGTCATCCAAATGACAAGTCTCTTTTACAAAGTTTATAACTATAAAAGAATTGTCATATAAATGCTATCTCCACTCCACTAAATAACAAAAACTTAAAATAAAAGATAATTTGTTTATTTATGAACAAGGTTGGCCATATCAATAGACACTAAGATGGGCAAGAACTAATAAAAGTAATGAGATATAATTTTTACAGATATAAAAATATTAATAATAATGGAGCTCTCATATTTGTTATGTAATTTAATACATCCAACCTATACTATTGACACCAAAAATATACCACCACTAAGATGCTACTCCCTAATTTTTAAGGAAGATGTAATTAAAAATAAAGAATTGAGAACATGGAACAAAATGGAAGATTAAAAAACAAAAAAAAAAAATTATTCATCAACAAATTACAATTTTATAGGTGTAGAAGACTCAACAATCTTCCTACAAAATAGCTAATACAATTGACAAGTAACTGAAATGATTGACACCAAGTTGTCACTATTGATAGCAAACTAAATCTAGTGACACCAAATGGGCCTCTTGACAGCTATGCACAATTCTATTATTGACTTATTCATTTATGTTGGAGCATTAATTCGAACACCCCTTCTTAATGCTACAACACTAAACTAACTAACTACAAAATAATATAGGAAATACATTTTTGAAAACAATTCTTGAACCAATAAGAATTCTTTAAGCTTCTCCCCAACTACAGGTATAGTCATCTAGCTATCATCCAAATTCCCAACATCATTGGACACCATTTGGACATGAAGTGTCTCATCACCCTTGTAAAGGTATGATTTTGAACTTTCAGATTTCAAATAACCTCTGAACTATTGGAAACCAATCCTCACATGTATGTCTCATAACCCCAATGAGGTATAGTTTATTCGATTCACAAGCATCTCAGACTATTGAGCATCTATCTATGCTCTACTGCATCCCTCTTTATCCTTGAAGCGATGGCCTCTTCAAAATAAGACAAGTGCATCTTCAATGAAATCATCATCACTATAAACATCCGGTGGTTTTTTTTTTGAAGACCTCATCACACACGATAGTTTATGCATTGATTATTTAACACCGCTCAAAGCAAAAAGGTTCCATGAAGTTTCAATGCCTACACAAATAACAATGGAAACAACCTACAAAACACTACTAATAAACAAAGATCTCCCTCTACAATATATCGCAGCTCCCTTACAGCAGAGGTTTGGCTGCTCACACTAGGAACAACGCTTATCAATCTTCTTTAACAAAATAGCAAATTGGACACAGAGACTCGCAGCAATAAACTGCCCATTAGCTCTGATACCAAATTTAAAACAGAGAACAAAGAACAGAATTAAAGATAAAAAATTAAAAAAACTTAATTTATTCATCAGCAAATTACAATTATAAGTGCAGAAGGCTCAACAGTCTTCCTATAAAATAGATAATACATTTGACAACTAACTGAAATGATTGACACCAAACTGTGACTGTTGACATCAAACTAAATCTAGTGACACAAAACTAGACAGCTATGCACAATTCTGTTATTGACTTATTCATTTATGTTGAAACATTTATTCCAACAGATGTGATGTTTGGTAACTGGCAATGACCTTAAGATAGGATGATAAATGGAGGATTCGAGCTAAGTGAACAAATGAGGATCATAAATTAAAAAAAATAATAATAATTGAGATTGAAACTAAATGGACAATTAAAGCTTACTCAACAACTATGTGTTAAATATCATAAACTTGATATGTGGATGTCCGTATAAGAAAGGATTCCAAATATCTCAATGGCCAAATCCTTGCTTTGGGACAGACATATAAATATCATTATACATCTCATTTACAAGAAGACATTTGAGAGGATTTTCCTAAGATGAGACAAGAACCCCATATACAAGAGGCAACTAGATATTAGGCCCCTTCAATTAATGACTTAGTCTGTTATAGTTAATGGGAGGGAATGGATCATTAATTACTAATTGCTCTGTAAGCCTAAGGAAAAGTGCAAGAAGTGTAATTCAAAGCATTGAAACTATTGTTCGTTGGTGACGATGTAATATATTATTTAATAAAATTAAAGTTCTTGAAATCTGATCTCTTTTATGTATTTGTATTCTTCATTGATTGATACTAGTGGTTTCATTTACACAACAAAGTAAGAGGCTAAATCTTGGCAATTGGATAGGATGTCTAGTCCATACAATTAGTGATGTTCAGATCTACATAGTCTAGTCTTTTCACGAGTTTTATATTAAATTTATATAATTATTTTGTTATTTGATATGGGAGCAGAGTTTTAGATTGAAATGTTTTCAATTGAGAATTAAGAATTAAGAGATATTTATTTATGTCAAATTTGTCTGAGATACGATCCCCACCTCATCCATGATAATATAATAAACTCATTTAAACCACTTAATACCATTAATACCATCAATAATCTAGAAACCCATCATTTCAATTTTATTAAGAAGACAAATCTTTCTCATCTATGAGTGATATAATGGTATGGTATGCAAACTCCCGAAAGAAAATTTGGAGAAATGGTCCGAGCATATTGACATTCAGTTTTCCCGACGATAATCAACAATGAATACAACAATAAAAATATGGGTGGATCAACACATACACTACACTGAGGAAATAATTTTACAGTTTACTACACAACCATACGAACGGTTGGATTTGTATACAGAAGTGAGATGTTACCATATTAATCATCGAGTGTTGTTAGTTTTGTTTGTTCTATTTTGACAGTTTTAGTTTTAGTTTTAGTTTTTTGTTTGGATAGTTTGGTAAAACAATTTAACTACTTTATCTCTGCTTTTGATGTACTTTGTTTGTTCAGATTGAATACAATTTTAGAGCCTTTTTTCTATGTTATTTATCCTGGCCTGAGTGTGATATCAGAGCACAGGATTTACATCTATTTCCCTATCAAATTTTCAATTCATAAATTCCTATTAACATGCAAGGAGACAATGCCTGTCTGTTATGAAAGAGGCATTTTTCAATTTAAAAGAAATGTTTGTCTTCTCTCTTTTAACTGTCCAATGAGTGCCTATTGTTGAAATTGTCAAGGTGAAATCTATCTTCTATTATTTATCTCGTCACAAAGATTCTTATCTTACCTTTTCATTTCACATCTAAGCATGAAAAATTAAATAGTCTTGATTCTACAATTTGTGCAAGTTGTGGTGTATTTTTTTTTAAATTCACAATGCAATCTGTTATATCCATAGTTTACATACTCTCCAATTACTCTCCGAGTAGCCGAGTAATCTCCAAAAAATTTGCATGCCGAGTAATTTCTGCTTTTACTCGTGGGCAGTATGCAGATAGATTTTCTCCCGTCATATTATTGAGTAATCACCACTAGCTCGCAAAAAACCCACAAACTTGGCATGTTTGTGTGTGTATATGCATGCAAACTTGGCATCCTGTGTATGTTTAAAGATATGTATGTGTGCACAGTGCAGTCCTGAGTATACACATACATAAATATCCACACACATTTGCCGAGTATTTTCCGAGTATTTGTCGAGTATTTGCCGAGTTTTTCCTGAGTCAAAATATTTGGTATTGCTGAGTACTCTCCAATTCCGAGTCTGTAAACTATGGCAATATTAGGGGAAATATTAGCTAGAAAAGATAATTGGATAGAATGTTATAGGAAAAAAGAAAACACACTCATTGTCAATTATCTATAGTGTAATATTTGTGATGGAGATGACCAACCTACAACACCTACTGCTGCAAAAGAAAAAGAAGTTTGACTGTATGAAAATTCAAAGGCCTTGGCTTTGATAAGGGCTTCTGTCAATGGAGATGTGTTTAGACATATACAAGGGTGTAAATTTTCTTGAGATTCCCTTCAAAAATTGAGATATCTATATGATTTGCATTTTGAATTGGAGTTTATTCAATTACAATTGAAGTTATTCAATCTTGAATCGAAGAATGGAGATGTTATGAGTTTGGCTTTGGAAATTTGAGTCATAAAACAAGATGTTGATGTAGCCGATGGGAAAGTTGACATTTATCTCACAACCTTCACAAAGGTCTTTCCTTCAACACATTCCACATATTTGGAGTCCCTTTAAGCAAGTAACCAATTGAAGACCATCACTTTTGATCAATTAGTTGAAAAGTTGGTAGATTGTGAAAAATATTTTGGAAGAAAAAATGATAACATTAGTAAAAATGTTTATCTTGCCCACCACAAAGACAAGCCTCCTAATAAGAACTCTTCTAGAGGTGTTTATAATGATAGAGGAAATGGTAGATGCAACAATAGAGAAAGAGGAGGTGCATATGGTAAAAGCCACTCCCAACACGACAACCAAAATGATAGACACCACTTACATATTATAAAAGATGTGGTCGAAAATGTAGTCATGAAGCACATGAATGCAAACTTTCATGGGGTAAGATAGAAAATTCCTTTAAATAAAAAGATGAAATACATAATGATGACAAAACTTCAGGAGCAGGGGATTTTGTATGTGGTAGGGATAATGATCAATATGTGCTTTATGTTTCATATTTTTCCTATTATGATTCATTTAATACTTCATGGTCTAATGATTGGGTGTTAGATATTGGAGCCACACATCATATGACATTTCAACGTTATTATTTTGAAGAATTTCATGACGATGTTTGTCGTACAATATATTTGGCAGATAAATCAAGCCTCAAGCTTGTAGAAAAAGGAACCATTAGGCTCAAATTGCCTAGCCTTCCAAATTTTGTACTTCATGATGTTTTGTATCTTCCTCAATTGCAACATAATTTATAGTCATTAGTATTGATTCAACAACAAGGCCACTACACTTTGTTGGAGATGAACAAGTGGTTGTTAGAAAGAAGTCAAATAAGCAAGTTGTATTTACTAGTTGTGAGGTCAGAAAGTTATAAAAAATTCATGGCAATTAAGCCCTTTCTAGGAGTTTCCTATATCTTACTGAAGAAGGTAATTTATCTCCTAGTCTTTTATGGTGTGCGAGATTTGGACATGTTAATTATGATAGCATTCATATCATCCAAAAGAATGGTATTGCAGGTTTTCCTACTTTGCCTAACTTGAAAAAAGTGAAGCTTGTATTCATGCAAAACAACATAGAGATTCTTTCCCTCACTCCACTTGGCAAGCACACAGAAAATTGTAACTCATACATTCTGATTTATGTGATCTTTTACCGACCAGTTTTGCTGGAGTATATAAGTATAATTTTATGTTGCTCATTGATGATTATAGCTGCATGACATGGATTTATTTCTTACAGCAAAAATTTGAAGCTTTTGAAACTTTTAAGAAGTTTCGCATTATTATTAAAAATCAAGCACAATCTCAAATTGGTACTCCTTGAAATTACAATGGTGGAGAATTTACTTCCATAGTTTTTGAGGATTATCTTCCTCAACATGGGATTCAACGTCATCTCACTATTCTAGGTACTGCTCAACAAAACGGTTGTTGAAAGAATGAATAGAACTATCATGAACATGGTTCGAACATTTTTATATTTCAAAGGCATTGAGTTACATTTTTGGGTAAAAGCAGCAAGGATAGTAGTGTATCTTCACAATAGATCTCCTTTATCTTCTCTTCACCAAGCAACTCCACATGAAGTTTGGTTTGGTTATCCTCCCTCTGTTTGAAATCCTCACATTTTTGGCTCCACTTATTATTCCTTTGTTCCAAAGGAGAAAAGAAGTAAGTTGCATCAAATAAGTTATAAATGCATATTTCTTGGCTATTATATATCTTCAAAAGCCTATAGGTTGTATGATAAAGTTAACAATAAAATTTTTATTGCACAAGATGTGTTTTGTGAATATTTCAAAAATGATGCAAATATTGATTGCCAGTTAAAATAGATTGACAAATTTGCTAAGTTTCTTGCTTGGAATGAATATCCATTTGAGATTCCTCAATATGAGGGGGAATACGTCATTTAGAACCATGTTTGTTGGATCCATATATAAAACCTCTATCTCAAGATGTCCCAACTCAAGATACTCCATCTCAATAAATGCAAGAAGAAATCACCTCTAATGATGATTTCCAATATTTTGATGACCATAGGAGTTTAGAACAATTAGCCACTAATGGAGCTTTTAGTCAAGAAATGGAAGCACCTTTGGTTCACCCAAAACCTTCCCATAGGTGGGCCAAATAACTCCAACAAACTTTGAAAGATTTAAGACCTAAAGAAATAGGAAAAATGTGGGCCAAATAAGTCCAACAAACTTTGAAAGATTTAAGACTTGAAGAAATAGGAAAAACGGGTACAAGAAGTTCTTACAAAGCAAGGCAACACAGTCAATCTTCTATTCCAGGTAACTTGGAGTCTATTGATGAACTCAATATCACAATGAAATCAAAACCAACTTCCTATGAAGAAGCTAAGGATAAGCTATGCAAAATGAGTATGATGCTCTTGTAAAAAATGGCACTTGAGAGTTGGTTGATTCACCACTTGGTTGTAAACCTATTGGTTGGAAGTGGATTTTTAGAAACAAATATAAAGCAGATGGCTCACCTAACATACATAAATCTTGACTTGTTGCCAAAGCTTATGCTCAAAAAGAGGGCATATATTATGATAAAAAAATTGCACCTACAACGAAATGGACTACCATTCATGCTTTGTTGGCTCATTTGACACAATATGGGTGGAAAGTTTATCAAATGGATGTCAAAACTGCATTTTTGAATGGTGATCTAGAAGGAACAGTATATATGACTCAACCAAAAGGATATGTAGTCAGTGGTAAAGAACACCAGGTATGCAAGCTCATAAAATTATTATATGGTTTAAAGCAAGCCCCCGAGCCTGGTATGAAAAACTCACTAAACATGTCTTGAAGTTGAATTTCAAGCATTTTAAATTTGATGATGCAACTCTTTTTATTAAGAGGGTTGGTAGAATTGTTGTCTATCTTGTTGTTTATGTGGATGATTTATTTCTCATTGGTAATACTAAATATTATAGTCAAAATGTGAAAGACCAATTGAAGCAAGCATTTAAAATGATGATTTGGGTCATCTTCATTACTACATGGGTATTGAGGTAATTCATCAACCCAAATACATCTTCATCACCCAGCAAAAATATATTGGTGAACTTCTCACTAAGTTTGACATGGCTGACTGCAAACCACTTAGTACTCCAGTGGAGCAAAATTTGAAACTCACATCCACTGAATCTATAGCATTGGTTGATGCCACTCCATAGAGGTAACTTGTTAGTAGTTTGATTTATGCAACTACTACCCATCCAGATATTTCTTTTGCTGTTGGGGTACTCTCTAAATTAATGAAACAACCTAGAGAAAATCAGTGGTTAGCAGCCAAACGTGTTCTTCGATATTTGAAAGGCACTCAAACCTATGGGCTCAAATACTCGAAGGTCACACACTACTCATTGCTTGGATATTCTGGTTCTGATTATGCATATGGTTTGGGAGTTGACAAATCTACATCCGGTTTCTTAATGCATCTTGGGTCTGAAGGTATTTCTTGGAAATCTAAAAAGCAACCAGTCCCAACTCTATCTTCTGCAGAAGCCGAATATATGCAGCCTCTAAGGCAACTCAGAAAATTTTATGGCTTTGAAGAATTCTTGCAGATTTACAAGAACAATAAGGTTAATAAGTTTCATCCACACCACTCTTTGATGATCAATCTGCAATCAAAATAGAAAAAAAAAATCAGCCTTTCACGATCGAACCAAAAACATCAACACCAAGTTTCATTTGATTCGGTACCATGTGAAAGATGGCAATGTCCAATTCAAATATTGTCCCACTTCAAATCAGCCCAGGATATTCTTACCAAACCTCTTCGATGAAAAGAGTTTGAGAAATTCAGAGGAATGCTTGGTTTAAACCCTTCAAATTAAGGAAGGATGTTACCATATTAATCATCAGGTATCGTTAGTTTTGTTTCTTTTGTTTTGATAATTTTATTTTTAATTTTCTGTTTGAATAGTTTGGTACTCTGTTTGTTCAGATTGAATAAAATTTTAGAGCTTTTTTCTGTATTATTCATCTTGACAGTGAGAGGATGTCCATTTCAGCAACCTACAAAGAGAAATGAAAACAAATGCAAAAAAAAATAGCTATTGTCGATGACAAAGACAATATCACTACGTTCATTTTGGCAACGAGTGTTCAATTGGTACTTCTGGTTCACGATTTCGACATACTGTTGTCAACGGGGTAGAGGCAGGATTTCTCAACGACAAAAGAACCAGTTTAGCATCTAAATTTGGTTCGTAGCAAGGATGGCTAATTGTCCTGCGTAGTGAGGGTGAGGCAAGTTCAGAATTTATAAAAGATCGTTACCAATGAACGAATTGAATAGAGAAATGTCAATTGATGAAGAATGGACACATGAAGGTGAAGATTTTAAGCTCGCCCTGTTCTTTAAATCAACTAAGTAACAATTTATGCAGGAGAAAAATGACTACTTACAGTTATAGGAAAAATTTAACATTCACGAGAAAAAAAACACCATAACTCATGACTCAAGCGATGAACACATAAAATAATGCAGATTAACTGAGAGTTTTCATTTGTATTGCTAAGAAGTTTGCAGACATATACACTGTCTTTTCCCCACTTTTCTTTTCAGAAAGAGCAAAGGAGACTCTATCTATATAGAGCGACACAATTCATAAAGAAATCCTAAAACACAGCTTTTAAATCTACTTTAAAACTCCTAAAAATATATTCAAAACAAAAAAACTAAACCGGAAATCAGCCTTGGTTTCTCCTAGGAGCATATTAAATATAAAAAAATACATATATAAAATAAACTCTCGTGAACTGCTACTTTAAAAGAAGATGCAGCATCATTTATACAAGAGAGAGAATAAAAGCCAATTGATGAGGAATGAACAGATGAGAGACTCCAAACGTCTGAGGGGATTTGCAAAAGAATGTGCTAATAGAAAAATTAAAGAGGAGAAGAGAGAACAGAACAACAGAGGAAAGATTGCTGCAAGAGTCATCACATTTATTCTATCACATATACATATGCAGCAGAAAAATGACTACTTACAGTCATAGGAAAAATTTAACAGTCACGAGAAAAAAAATACCATAACTCATGACTCAAGCGATGAACACATAAAATAATGCACATTAACTGAGAGTTTTCATTTGTATTGCTAAGAAGTTTGCAGACATATACACTGTCTTTTCCCTACTTTTCTTTTCAGAAAGAGCAAAGGAGACTCTATCTATATAGAGCGATACAATTCATAAAGAAATCCTAAAACACAGCTTTTAAATCTACTTTAAAACTCCTAAAAATATATTCAAAACAAAAAAACTAAACCGGAAATCAGCCTTGGTTTCTCCTAGGAGCATATTAAATATAAAAAAATACATATATAAAATAAACTTTCGTGAACTGCTACTTTAAAAGAAGATGCAGCATCATTTATACAAGAGAGAGAACAAAAGCCAATTGATGAGGAATGAACAGATGAGAGACTCCAAACGTCTGAGGGGATTTACAAAAGAATGTGGTAATAGAAAAATTAAAGAGGATAAGAGAGAACAGAACAACAGATGAAAGATTGCTGCAAGACTCATAACATTTATTCTATCACATATACAAAATAAATCAACAACTTTTTATAATTATGCTAGTTATGGTGACAGCTAATTAGAGCTGATCAACAACAAACTGAATATCTAATGACAGCAAACACAAAGACGTTTCCAATTTCTTTTATACATATGTTCAGTATCTGATCACACCTATTTAAGTTGAAGCGTATATTCCAACACCCCCTCTTAATGCTACAACATTAAATTGAATAACAACAAAACAATAAGGAATACATTATGCAGAAGTTGTTCTTTCAAAACAGTTTTCAGACCAGTAAGACTTCTTCAAGTTGCTCCCAAGTATAGGTATAGTCACCTAGCTATCATCCGAATTCCCAACATCATTGAGGACCATTTGTACATGAAGTGTCTCATCACCCTCATAAAGGTATGATGCTGAACTTCCATGTTTTGGATCCCCCTTTGAACTATTGGACAACAATCCTCGCATGTATGTTTTAACCCCAATTAGATATAGTTTCTTCGATCTACAAACACCTCAAACTATTGAGCATCTAAATATTCTCTACTACATCCTTCACTGTCCTCAAAGTGTTGGTCTCTTCAAAATAAGACCAGTGTCTCATCTTTAATGAAGTTATCATCACTACCAATATCTAGTGGTTTTTCTGCTGGCCTCATCAAACACAACAGTCTATGCATTGATCTTTGACACCGCCCAAAGCAAGAATCTTCCACAAAGTTTTAGTGCCTACACAAATAAGAATTGAAACAACACACAAAACACTACTAACAAAGAAAGATCTCCTTCTGCAATATATCGCAACTCTCTTTTTATTTATTTATTCTATTATAGAGATTTGGCTGTGTAGTGTCGAAAAATGTCATCGTGTACATTTTCACACTTAATCTAGAAATAATTAAAGATAAATTGGACTTGATATCACCTTGATCTAGTGTTGTGATGTGTTTTACACATCCACATTAGGTTGTGGGCCCTCTTAAAGCTAAATAAACCCAACTTTTCCTTAATTTAGTGTTGTAAAATGTATTTATTTACACCTTCACATTAAATTTAGGAGGCTTGTAAACTAAGGTGGACCTAATCTAGTGTTGTAATGTGTTGAACACTTTCACATTGGATTTGAGGCCCTTTTTAGCTGAAGACCCAATTTTTCCTTAATTTAGTGTTGTAAAGTGTATTTATTCACACTTTCACATTGAATTTTGGGCCCTTCTTGCATGTATGACCTTAATATCATCATTAATAGGCCCCTAAGATCCTATATTGTGCATCCCAAAGAATATTTTAACCAAAATCCTGACATAGACCTCAAATAGACCTAATTTCTTAACTCCTCGATACTCTCTCTCCAAATAGGGCCCTGTGAGACGCATACACCACCTTGGGCATATGAGTCCACCCAAGTGGGACCCATATGCCACAAATGGCGTATGAGTCCCATTTGGCCTTTTAAGGTTTTGAGCAAGAAAAATGGGTTTTAAGTTCAAATTTCATGAATGTCGGCCTGTGGGATCCAATTAACGGGATATTAGATGGATTGCCTATAAATAAGGTCTCAAATCATTATTTCAATAAGCCCACATGATATCAAATCAAGCACTCAAGAGTTAAGCATTCCAAGACTTTACAAGATCATCTAGAGAGCATTCAAGATCATTAGTAAGGTATTCAAGAGCAGATTTCTTCATCAATTGTTGCAACAATTCAAGATCCATCGTCATGTCAAGACTATCAAGCATCAAGCATGTTGTTGAGCTAGTGTTGTAATGTAGCATTAAAGATCCAAGATTAAGCATTGTTCTACACTTATTTCAAGGCCTAGATCTACATCCTTCATGGCCATTTCATATTGAATTGTAGATTTACAAGACATCATTTACAAGGAATCATTCAAGGTATTGTTGTTCATGTTTCATATCCCATATTTCATGTTTCACGTCCTTGTTTCATTGTTTCATCATTTGGTTTAATTACCTAAAAGGGGTTTGACCAAGGCAAACCCCTATTCACTAACAATCAACAAGTTTTTCTTCTCTTTACATGTGTGATTGCAAATCTATGTGTCTTGGAGCATGAAGGATCATTGAAGATTACGTTACAAGCTTGGAGAAAGTTGTTGGCGTTGTCCTCTCACTTGCAAGTTGCTATCTTCAATTGGGAAGGACAGAGCAGACATTGAAGACTCAGAATTTGAAGTTCCAAAAAACCCTAACTAGACTCATACGCCAATCCTGGCATATGAGTCCCAGTTTAGGTCACTTTTTCAGATTTTTGTAGTTTCAAATACCCTTTTACCATAAACCTGTTTCAGACCAAAAACCATGATCTGGGACTGATACGCCCAGACTGGCTTATGAGTCCCATTAGGCCTAAATTTTAGGTTATTCAACATTTCAGGAGTCCATTCAATCTCTCTCAGGTTTCCAAGTGCTCCTCTGTACGTTTCCAGTTTGCTATTCTAATTTATTTGCATTTATAGTTCATTTAGTGAAGTTTTATGCATCATTGAGTTCAAACATTAGATCTTGCATTTCATACATTTTTCGAAGCCCTAGCTTGGTGGTGAACCCTTCATTAGTTTATAATCAGTCCCTAGAACAACCCTATTGCAAGATATCTTTCTCCTTTTTACACTTGAGGTTGAGATCTCTAAGATTTGTTCTTGAATGAAAGTGTTGGAGTTTTGTTATTCTAGGTCTCAAACCCTAGAACCCAAACAAAAACTCTTCCTTACAGGCTGTTCACACTAGTAACAACACTTATTAATCTCTTTAAAAAAACAACAGTAGCTCCTATCACTATTTAGTGAATTTTTTTACGGATATTCTCCTAATAGCTACACTACATGGGAGATGCAAAATTATCTGTTGGGTGAAAATTATGTAATCAGCTTTCGATAGATTACACAACTTGGACTTCAGCCATAGCTATGTGAGATGTGAATCTCTCCTCTCGGAAAGGGGAGGTGCCCTTCTTACTGCTAACAGAAGCGATAGTAAATCAAACAAATAATTACAAAATGTACACGAAATTCACGGAATGGGGGGGGGTGTGTTACATTCATCCTTCTCTCTTTTTTCAGAGAAGATGTTTACAATGCTTCACTTGTTGGAAGTTTAGAATTCTCGATAACTTGAAACGAACAACTAGCAGTAATGCCAATATCTCTATCTCGTCAAAGCGAAGCGTAGAGATACCAGAAGTGATTAAATAACAAACAAATAAATTAAAAAGGGAAAGCTCACGAAGGCACAAAGTCGTTCCGTAGCTTTATCGTGTTGGATCTTTGTAGACGTACCGTTTGCTACGTTAGAAGCACAAAGTCTTCTTAGACGCAACAATTCTTCGAACAGCATGAACGATTACAAGCACAAAGTCTTGTAGATCATCCAACAAGAGTATCAATTAGCACGAACGATTACAAGCACAAAGTCTTGTAGATCCTTCGACAAGAACATGCAAGAGCATGAATGATTACAAGCACAAAGTCTTGTAGATCACTCAACCAATGATAAACAAAAATAACAATGCAATATAAATAACGAATGTAACACAAAGTTTACATCAACTACTTAGAGTCTTTCAGATTCTTCGAACTAATCACTACCAAATAAGATTAACTCACAAAAGTATCGAATCCAACGCAAAGTTTGGCTTGCAATCCTTTTCTTTATTAATCGAATCTCATTCACAAAGCATGAACGCAAAGTTTCACAAGTTTGCTTACAAAAGGGCAGCACTTCGTTGCAAAAGACTAAAAGATCATTTACAATGAAAATCCCTCACATTATATAGAAAGAGGGATGAGCAAAGGAAGGAAAGAGATTGAGAAAATCAGGGAAAGTTAGGTGAGCGATTTTAGGAGATCTCACCTAACTTTGACCAAAGTCAAAGTGTAATTTATTTTGAAAATATTACATCTTTGGACTTGGTGTAATTACAATTTACAAAATGACATTCAAAATGTCGAGAAATATTTACAAGATGCATAATGGGATGCACCGGAAATGTCTAACACTGGAGAACAGGAAGCTTCTTCATTTTTCTTTGCTTGGCGAGTCTTCATACTTCTTCCTGGTCTCCTGCATGAACTTTTTATTTGGAAGAACCAAGATCAAAGGACATCACCTTCGGGATCACTTGACGAGATCTGGAGAGAAACTGCAAGGATGGTGAATCAACAGGCGTTAGCAGAAAAAGTAGCATTGGGAAGCGTGGAGTGGATGACAAGGCACGCAAAATGATGCGGGAGCGAAGAAATGGGGTTCGGAATGGAAACAGAGCAAGTTTGAAGAAACTAGGTTAAAAACTGCCAAAAATGCAAAGGTGCTAAAATTCAGCACCATTGCACAAAAAATGACTAAGTCTGGAAGAAAAGTGTAAAGGTGCTAAAATTTAGCTCCATTGCACAAAAAATGACTAAGTCTGGAAAAAGATTGTGAAAAGTGTAAGGGCGCTAAAATTCAGCGCCCTTACATTTTTGGAGATTTCAGTCTTTGATGCAGGGGCGCTAAATTTTAGCGCCCTTGCACTTTTTAGAGTTAGAATTTATTCTGGCATTTTCAACATGTCATGGCGCTAAATTTTAGCGCTTCTGCATCTGAGACATGATTTTGGAAAACGGATGTAATGGTGAATGAAAATGGCGCTCGGGGTTTGCAAAGTGTTTCTACATGGAGTTACCATTGAAATTGGAGAATAAAGAGAAAGCAAGGGTAACAACTTACAAAGATGAAACGCGAAAAACGCTAGAGAAGAACTTTGAATTTCCAAAACACGTGATTGCAGCTTGAGAAGAACTCGCCCAGCAAGAAGAAAAGAAGAACAAAGACCATAAACAATGAAAATGGCGAACAAAGACACTTTTAAGTGAAAAGGAAAATCAAAAACCTAACTCAAGTCGAGCAATAAATTTAGGCACGAAAAGTGGCACGATTGACGAAAAACACGAAAAAGATGAAGAAACGCGCCAGGGCCAGAAAAAGTTTAAGTGTCAGGAAAAAGTGTAATGGCGCTAAAATTTAGAGCTATTACATTTTGGAAAAAGTCACTTCATGCAGGGGCGCTAAATTTTAGCGCCCTTGCATTTTCCAGACTTAGCCAATTTTGGCTTCAGGGCAGGAGCGCACTTTTTCAGTGCCACTGCATTTTTCACAATTCGCTAAGTACGAACAGTGAAACTTCGCGAAGGAGCTCATTTTGAAGGTCTTCGCGAGGCGAACATGGGGGAATGCTCGAATTGACTATTCGAGACTTTGGAATGCATTTCGAGGTGGCTTGAAAATCACTTCATTATGCATACTTGAACTTCACGAATCCTAGGAAACGGACAAGTTTCGTAGGGGGGTTATCCGTGGAATGAGCGCTGCTAGATTCCGTGATAACACACTACATGGGAGATGCAAAATTATCATGGCTCTGATACCATAATAGAAAAATTAAACACAAGAAGAGAAAACTAAAGAGAATAGAACAACAAAGGAAAGATTGATGCTAGATTCACCACATCTATTCATCAAATACAGTTACATATTTATAAGTACATCATAAATCAACAACTCCCTATAATTATACTAGTTATGATGACAACTAATTGAAGGTGATCAACAAGAAACTAGATATTTAATGACAAAAAACAAAAACTAACAAACACATTTCAATCTTTTTCACACATGTTAAATGTTTGATCAAACCTATTTAAGGTGAAGAGTATTCCAATATGTGCATCAGTGAGGACAGGAGTGTTTATGAATTTATTGTAATATAAATGAAAAAGAGATTGCAAAAAATAAAACTCAAACAATTCAACAATACAAAAACATGAAACACGGATTTATAGTGCTTCACTAATTTGGCTACATCCACTTTTAAGCAAGAGAATTCTAATTAATATTTCTAATGTTCAAATACAAGCTACAACAGCATAAGTACATCAGCAATTACATAATGCCAATTACATTATCCACTTTGGATAAGGCATTCGAAAAAGAGAATATGAAGAGACAATGAAATTGGAGGGAAAACTAATTTGACCGTTGGGCTTCAAAATCCAACAATCTCCAATTTGAAGTCCAACGTCTACTGCAAAACTCAAAGATATTTCCCCACTTCACCCCTATTGTCACATCTTGATAATGTCGAGAGAAGTCAGGTACAAAACTCGAACTTCTCCCGTGGTACTATCTTTGTCAAAGCATCTGCCGAATTGACCTTTGTGTCAATTTTCTCCACTTTTAGCTTACCTTCTTCAAGAACATTCCAGATGAAATGATAACACAACTCAATATGCTTAGTCTGATTATGAAAGGCTGAGTTCTTTGCCAAGTGAATAGCGTTGTTGCTATCACAAAAGAGAGCATAAACATTTTGTTTGGAACCTAACTCACCCAACAGTTGCTACAACCAAATCGTCTATTTTGCACCTTTAGTAAGTGCAATATATTCAGCCTCGATAGTGGAAAGTGCAACCACCTATTGCAACCGTGAAACCCAACTAATCGCTGCCCCGACAAATGTGAACACATAACCTATAGCAGAAGGTGTCTAGAATTCTTCAGTCAGATTGCACAGGTGTCCGTGACATTGTGGTGGATTTTCCTGTTACATTGAGATTAATTTCTCTATGTAACATTCTTCTCTATCTTCTTTTCTACTCTAGCAGTGAGCCTTTCTTTCTTTTGGGTAGTGTGCCCTCCGACAGTGAGACCTTTTGTAATCAGTGTTGAAATTACTTTATATTGTGAGTTAATCCTCACCGTGGTTTTTCCCATCTTGGGTTTTCCACATAAATCTGGTGTTCTCTTGTGTATGGTGTTGATTTTGTTTTAGTTTCTATTATTTGCTTGTCATGCTAAATCATTATAACAGATTAAGGGTTTATTGAATGAATATGGATCTAAATGTTTATGAGGGTTTTTTAGTTTTAAGGTACAACTGATTCACCCCCCTCTCAATTGTCTTGTGCATCCAACAAGCAACGCATCACAAGAGATAAAATTATGTGCAAGCAAATACACAAAAACACACAAGGAGTACTACACATGTGACTTGACCTATAAAATGTTAGATTGTATGATGAAAAGTGAATAAACAGATTTTAATTCAAATTCAAACAAATAGACACAGCATATACCCTAGGAAAACCCTCCACTTGAGGGAGAAAAACCTAGCAACAATATATCACTTATATATTGAATATAAATCAACAATGATCTTTACAATGAGGCTGATTACAAGGACAAACAACAACACCACAATGTAATGTCCCCTTCTCGTGCATGATTTTCTTAGATGACCGTTGGCCTATTTTGGAGACCCGTAGGCTACTCGGAAGGTAAAATTAGGGTTTCTTGTTTTGAAGGATGCTCTTGCTCGAGGTTGGTTGATTCAATGGCGGATTCTTTATGGGTTTTCAGAGAGCTTTGCAGTGATATGTTCTTCTTGGCATTTTGAGCATCTTCAGGAATTTACTATTTTTAGTAAATTCTATTTCTGGCAGTGTTCCTATTGGTTTCGGCATGGTTGACCTTCTACTTCAGACTGATCAGTTGGCTTGCTGTTTTATGGCTTCGGGGCACAATTGGAGAGATAAGTCGAATTATTTAATTAAAGTCATGTTTTAATGTTATATTTTAATATTGACCCCCTTGGCCTAGCTTCTTCACTTTAAGTTGTTTTAAAAGATGTCTTTATGGGTGGGCGCCTCATTGAAAGAAATTAATTATATTTCTTATAAAGAAAAGTTTAACCCAAGCTCAAATTTGGACGCCATCTTCAAGGAGGAAATAAAGCATTATTAAAAAGTCAAAGTTTGCTTGGAAAAGTGGGACGCCATCCATTGGATGATTAGGGTTTGGTTCGAAAAGGAAGATTAGGGTTTCGAGAAAGATCATCTGGAAATTATAAAAGGAGGCCATTGGTTATCATTTGGATTATCTTTTGTCTACAGGAATGTTATGCTACCGGATTGGCTTTGGGATTGCTTCGAGGAATGTACGCCTCCTAGCTTGGCATTGCTTCTCGCTTGAAAGATAGCGACTAGTGGTGAGATAGTGTAGTTTGATTGTCTTGTATTGGGATTTGTGTGTTGTAGTCAGTGTGTGGCTTATAAATCAGATTTATGCATATTAGAGAGTTTCTAGACTTGCATTTTTATTACAGCAGATTGTCGTTTTCACTCATAAGTCAAAAAATACAAAGAGTCTTTATGGGTATTGTCTAAATCTCTGTGTTTGTAAGAGGCAAACCATTTCTCCAAGTTGCAGATTTTTTGGAGAAGTCTTGAATTTTTAATGTGAAATTGCCCTTCTTGCTGGGCCGTACCTCTTGCTTTTGTCTTGGGATTCGTGCATATTTGATTTGGGGTATTTGGATCAGTTTTCAATGCTTTAACTTGGTCACCTATGTCATTAGGGAATATTGCATTTCATTTCACGTCAATCGGATGATCTATGAGAGAGTTATGATCATTTATGTCAGTTAATAAGTTGCTGGTTATTAACTTATAGTGCAGATCTGTTAAAATCAGAATCTTCATTTTGGCCTCTGAGAGAAGACATTGGTCTTAGCATCCGTGATTAAGAAAATGAGAGTTCTTTTATATGATGTAAAGCTAATCTATTAAATTCATATGCTCTTGGCAGGCGAATGCTCTTCATATTGTAAGCTGACAGTAGTACTGGCAGCAGTTCTTAATCTTGCTTATTTCTGATTTGTAATTGCTTATCTACATTCTGTAATTGCACATATATTTCTTATCTCTGCCCTATGGTAGCTCCTTTCCCACTCCGGGTTAGAAAGCACATTATGGGTGTCGAGTTACTTTCAGCATTCTAGCTTATTCCTCTTCAAAGCATTGTAAGCTGACAGTAATACTGGCAGCAGTTCAATAAATAATTGGGGCTGGAAGTAGTAGTATTGTAAGCTTATTCATATGCTCTTGGCAGGCGAATGCTCTTCATATTGTAAGCTGACAGTAGTACTGGCAGCAGTTCTTAATCTTGCTTATTTCTGATTTGTAATTGCTTATCTACATTCTGTAATTGCACATATATTTCTTATCTCTGCCCTATGGTAGCTCCTTTCCCACTCCGGGTTAGAAAGCACATTATGGGTGTCGAGTTACTTTCAACATTCTAGCTTATTCCTCTTCAAAGCATTGTAATTTTTGTTATCTCCGCCATATGGTCACCTCATTTCCATATTGGATTGAGTAGCACATACTTGGTGTTGAGTGTGCTTTTAGTATATTAGATTGTAGAGATCCTCTGACCACATGCTCGTCGTTCGCCGGCGCATTCTTGGTTAGAGTTCTTGCATAAGCATTTTGATTAAGACCCTCTGACCATATGCTCACCATCATCGGCGCCATTCTTGGTTAGAGTTCCTTCAGCTCAGTTACTGCAATCAGATCCTCTAACCAATGCTCACACCTTGCCCACATCGGGATCCTGGTGTACATTCTGGTTAGAGTTGTTTCAGTATCATTTTGGTTTAGTTGCTAACCTTAACAGGTGCATTGGTTTGTAACTTGCAATTGAAAAAGTTGAAAAAAATTGGCTCGGAATATTTCACACAACTTGATGCAATAACAGATTATTATCTTGCTCTCCCTTCATATTGAATTTAGCCTTCTTGAAAAACTTCGATCTACTCTTGGTGAAATTCACACTTCTCTAATAATCGAACTATGACTGATGAATATGAATATGAATGATGGCAAGTGAATAATGATCAACTTGAATATATACAAGAGGTAGAGTAGGATCGCATCCCTTCAAGACAAGAAGTCAGCCTCAATGAAAAAATCATGACTCTTCAAACATGGCAGATAAGAATTTGGCCTCCATCAATAATTATTTACCAATAATTAAACGTTATTTACAACTCAAGGAGAAGCACCTCTTCACCAATAGTCATCACAATAAATTAAATATCCAATAGGATATTCATTTAATTTATTATTCAATAAATAATTGGGGCTGGAAGTAGAAGCCCAACACTGCGATCATCAACACTCTCTCTCAGCTAGGGAGGAATACTTCCAGCTATCCAATGTCATGGAGTCTCTCAACATGACATCCACAATGGCTACATCCATATGTGGAAAGAGCTCATCACGAAGTCACTCAATGTGATATCAACCATCATGGATACTCCCATGTATGGTAAAGCATATGTGCACAAGTGCCCATCATGGAATCACTCAATGTGATGTCCTCATCTCATCATGACATCCACCATGGCTACTCCCAGAGGGTGGATAAACACAAGTACAAAGAAATCATCACGAAGTCTCTCAACGTGATTTTGTCATAGAGTCACTCAACATGACATCCACCATGGCTACTCCCAGAGGGTGGAAACAAGGGATTTCACCTCAAATTTCTCTCACAGAGAGATGCATTAACAAGGGCTTACACCTCAAATTTCTCTCACAGAGAAAGATGCATTAAACAAGGGCTTACACCTCAAATTTCTCTCATAGAAAAAAATGCATTAAAGCAAATCACAGAAGATCACTGATGCTAAGTCTCCCTCTCAGCTAGGTCTTCATTCTCCACAATTCTAAGTCTGTCTCGAAAGTACACAAACTTTACTCTAGAGAGAGGCTTGGTGAGAATATCAGCCGTCTAGTCTTCAGTGCTAATGTATTTCAACTGGATAGCTTTCCTCAATACCATATCTTTGATGTAGTGGTATTTGATCTCAACATGTTTTGTTCTATCATGAAACACTGGATTGATAGAATGCTTCACACAGCTTTGATTATCACAATGAATGATAGTCAGCTCCAACGATTGTCCAAACAATCCTGCAAGGAGCTTCCCAAACCACACTGCTTCTCAAGCTGCCACACAAGCTGCAATATACTCGGCCTCTATGCTGCTTAGTGCCACTGAAGACTGCTTCCTACTACAATAGGAGATCATCGCAGACCCCAAACTAAAGCAACATCTAGAGGTGCTCTTCCAATCAACTACACACCCTGCCCAATCAAAATCAAAATATCCATGCAGCTTCAAGTCCACACCAGAAGAATATCTCAAGCCATACCCAATTGTACCACGCAAGTATCTCAGGATATGTTTCGCTGCAACTAGATGTATTTTCCTTGGTTCATCGAAATATTTCGGCCAAATTTTTACGCTTTTCAATTTACTTAATTACAACACCCGCATATTAGAGGGAGAAACCAAAACGCGGCAAGAAAGCAACTCTAACCGAATGGCGCCGATGATGGCGAGCATTGGTCAGAGGATCTAAAACGGCATATGCGAATCCTTCAAGATATGCCGATGATGGCGAGCATTGGTCGAGGGTCTTCTATTCTAAATGCAGAAAAGAACTCAACGTCAAGTATGTGCTACCCAATCCAATGCGGAGTGAGGGGCGACCATATGACGGAGTGATTACAGAAAGCAAAGCTTGAAATGAAATGCTGAAAGCTGAAACTACTCAACACCCAGAATGTGCTTGCTCACCCAGAATGGGAAGTAGCTACCATAGGGCGGAGTTATAACTATTTCAAACTAGTACTGAAGCAAGAATGAGTATTACAAATAATGACAATGCAATATTAAAGAATACTGGTCAGTACTACTGCCAGTTTACAATATATAATTATTGCCTGCAATGTCAAGATATCAGATTCCTTTCAATTGGTGCATTCAACAATAAATCTGCTTCAAGCTTTTAAGTAAACCACAATGCCAAACCCAATCAGAAGATGCAGATTTCTCGGACTGTCAAAAACAGATCTGCACTTTTTATCATATAACCAGCAGCTTGCAATATGTTAAACAACACCATGCTTTCGATACAACCAGAGAAGTAAATAGAGATGCAACAACGAAGATGTCTTCCACAAGTCTTAAGGATTCCCTAACACCAATCCCAAAGAAAATGCAGACTTCTTTAATCTGATTTAACAGACCTGCAGCTTAATGTATCAAACCAGCACCCTTTAAACTCACTAAAATGCACTTATCTCTCTCGTTACTAACTCTATTGACTTGAAAACAAATGCATAACACCCTTAGGGAGGAGGCGACCAAACTTGGACCACAGAACTTCACCCAAACCTTGAATCTTTTAAAAGACACAAATTCCAAGAAAAGGAAATGGTACGGCCCAGCTGAAGAATTCAACTTGGCATTAAAAATTCAATACATAACATTAAGATCTATAAATTGGAGAAAATGAACGTTCCTTACAAACTTAAAGATTGATGCAATACCCAGAACTAGCATTTTTGTGTTTTTTGAGATATGAGTAAAAACATGCAATCTGCTGTATTAAATGAAGCTAAAATGCTGCAACACTAAAATGCCCAAAACAGATTTGACAATGCAAATAACTAAACACAATGCACGAGCTAAATGCAACTCACAGATACAAAATCACCACTAGATGTTGTCTTTCAAACACGAAGCGATGCCCAAGCTAGGAGGCCTTCATTCCTCGAAGCAGTCCCAGAGCCAATTCGGCAGCATAACAGTATAGTCATCCAAAGATGAAGAAATGATGCACAAGACTCCTTTTTATAAGTTCCGTTTGACTTCACGAAACCCTAAAATCCAACTCAAGCTCAAACCCTAACTTTTCCTTCAATAAGGCATCCTTTTCACCTTTAGCTCAATAATCATATTTTAATTAAAACATCACCTTGATAAATGCGCCCACATTAATTTCCTTTGACTTTGGAAAATTCACCAAATATTAATTATAACCTTAATGAAGGCGCCACCCTTTGAGTCCACCTTTTAAAACGACATTAAGTCATTCGACTAGGCCAAGGTGATAAAATAACATTTTAATTATAATGTTATTTTTAAGTGAAATGAGCTCGACTTCCCAGAATCATCAAGCCCAAACGGAATACGCCACTTGAATCAACTGGCGAAAGTCAACCGCCTGATACCATCCTATTATCGCTAAAATAGAATTTACTAAAAATAGTAAATTCCAAAGTGCTCAATGCCGAGATGAACATACCACTGCGAAGCCTCTGAAAACCCAAAAGGAATCCGCCATTGAATCCACCATCTCTGAACAACGACCTCCTCAAAAATAGGAAACCCTAATTTATCTTCCGACTAGCCTTCGGGTTTCCAGAAAAAAGGCCAACGGTCACAAGAACAATCAGGTTTGAGAAGGGGACATTACAATCCGCCCTTCCCAAAATTGCTTGTCCTCAAGCAATACCACCACAACTCCAGTAGTTTGAAGACTAATCCATACGCAACAAGTATGATCCCTGGTTCCCAAATGCGTCTCAGGAAAAACCCACCATGCTTCCGCTGCGCCACTCTGATCACATCAATGAAAATATCATGCCCATGCTGCACTGACTCCCCTTGTAACTCCAAAGTGTTACCATCTATGATTCTCAAACTGAAAGATCTTAAAGGAAGGAAATCAAAATCATGCAACATCTCATGTCCACGATCCCCCGAATTAACAGTATCAACCATACTACTGTCAATCACCATTCTAAGCAATAGGAGAGATAGACTATTCAAATCAAAATCGAACTCCTCCCCATACCTCCACATGGTAACAAACGGGACCATGACTGCAAGTGTGACCCCTACAAATCTTCTTACAAGGAAGGAAGCATTCCTTTGCAAGAGCTCCACAAACTCATACTCATGTCTCCGCATAAAGCTACCATGCCTCATCTGAGTTATACTGGCACAACCATGAAGACTACAGAAAACAATCATAGTTCCAACCCCATGAGTCTTCGAATGGTGAACCAAAGCATGTGAGCTACTGCTGTCATGAATCAATACTGAGAGTAAACTGTCAAAGTTTACACCATCAACCATCATAAGATGAATTTGGAGAGTAGGACAAGTGTGAAGGAACAAATAATCGCTGTCGATCAAGGCTAGGATCAGCGTAATGCAATTTGATTCTTGAGTCCTACCCAAAGGAAAACAACAACACCACTCAAGATCCCAAACGTAAGCATGTGAGATGACCATCGAGCTGCAAGGTGACACCTCCAAGGTGGCTGGAAAACACTCTAGATCCATCTCCATGAGAAAGCTACCACCCCTTTGATCAGGAGTGATGAACCAACTCTCCTAAATGCAAGAAACGCAACATGTAGGATGGCTGGTCTGCCTCAAACCAGCAAGCTCGAGTCTCAAAATCTGTCCTGGTCTTAGCCGGGAAACACATTCAAGAGCAACCAATTGCTCATTTCTCCAGCCCATGCTCAAAATCTCTCTCCAATCCATTTGTTGATGAACAAATGGAACCATCAAGAAGCTGCTAACGAAAAAGACGACACCAAAAAGTCTGAAAATTTGATTCTTGTTCCTCCATAATGTCTTCTTTCCACCAACTGTATGCTCCATCAACCCATGTTGAGAATCCCAAGCTTGAATACCCAACGGAAAATAATCTCCAACACTCCGGCGAGGAAACATAGCACATCTCTGAGTGCTAATCAAAATCAAGTGCATACTTGTAAAATTGGTATTCCCTCTAATGAACCTTTGAAACCTATCCATGAAAACTTCAGGAACACTGAAGCATGAAACATAAGATGAATTCAAATTCAACTCCCAGAGCAGACTAGCATCCCTCAACCCAAGGAATGGATTGACAAGAGTGCAATCACCATATTTTGGTCCCTTTTCCAAAGTGAAGACCGCATCCTCAATTCCTCTTAAGCATTCTTTACTACTCAACATACGTGGCACATCGGCAACCCACTCAGCTTGATCATGACGGATCAGCCTTGCCATTCTTTTGAATGACACTACTCGAGGACCTCCATTGGACATGCCTCTCAAAACTATCTTCTTCCCATCCGATTGGAATTTCAACTCCATAGTCTGCAGATTCAAAGAGATCTCTCCAAGAGATCGCAGCCATTGAATGCCTAGAACGGCATCAATATCCCCAATGTGAACTACATAGAAGTCATCCTTGACTTCGTAGTTGCCCAAATGCATGGTCATGTTAGATATTTTCTTGGTGCAAGAAATTCGGAACCCATCGGCAACCATGACCTTGAATCCTTCGAACTCCTCTGTTTGCAGCCCCTTCTTGGCTACCACAACTTCATCAATGAAGTTATGAGTTGCTCCAGTATCGATCAAAGCAACGATTCGCTGCCCTTTGATCATCCCATGAACCTTGAATGATTCGTTTCTTTGAAGACTAGAAAGTTGAGCTAAAACTCCACCACTTTCCTTCTCATCTCCGGACTCTTCTGGAGCTCTATCTTCTTCATTTCCTTCAAAATCAGATTGCTGGTCGGAAAAATCAGAACTACTTTCTCCAGCAGAATAGTACTCAATCTAATTGAACCTAACCCCTTTTGGACAAACATGGTCCTGAGACCATTTTTCCTGACACCGAAAACACAACCCTTTTCTTCTGAGTTCATTCAGGGTTTCTTGATCCAACCTGGTGACATGGGGATTGCGATTCTTGAACTCCTTGTTCTGAGGTCTCAAATGATTTTTATGCTGAGGCCTTTTTCCTTTATCCCTTTTCTGAAAAAGGGAGTTTGACTGAAATTTTGCCTTAGGAGCAGCCCACTCCATGTTTCTTGCCTTTTTCATGGCCTCTTGCAGTGTTGGAGGATCAAAGGCTTTAATCCAGCCTTTGAGGGGTTCTGTCAACCCTTCACTAAAAAGAATCACCAATCTCCTTTCCGTGATTCCAGTCACCATGACTGAGAGTCTCTGAAACTCTGCGATGTAGGCTTCAACTGTGCCATACTGTCTCAATTGAGCAAGCTCTCTGAAATGGATCTCAGGATCTTTTTTCTCAAACCTTTCGATGAGCCTAGTGGTGAACTCATCATATGTTGTGATAGACCGATGGCCTAGTGTGACGAGGCCATGGTACCACCACTCGTGCGCCACCCCATCAAGGTGTAGCGTAGCGAACTTGATCACTTCTTCTTCCGCCATTGGTCTGAGAGCTAGATAGTTATCCAGCTTTTGAATCCAAGCTCGAGCTGAACTTGTGTCACTTCCGTCAAAGTGTGGAAGCGTAACTTTGTTGACAGCTTGGTACAAATCTCCTTGATTTGATGGTCTTCGTTGATCACAGTTTCTTCCTTGCCCTTTGTTTTTTCTCTTATGATCCATGAAATCATTGAAGGACATGTCCAACCTGATGTCGACAGGTAGAGAGTCATACTCTGTACGGCCAAGCCTCAACTGCTCCACCCATGAAGCATTCTCTTCAGGCTCTGGCTGGTTGACTGCAGGAACTAAAAAAGTGGGCTTGAATGGTCTGGAAGAGATGTAAGTGTTGTTTGACACTGTCCGGGCTGCATGCTCAGCATGCTGGTTGGAAGCACTATGCTCCCCTCTGTGGCCTGAGTTGTTCTGTGGAACAGTATTCTGCCCCATTCTCCCCATCATGAGAGATACCATGTCCATCAAGGCATCCATCTTTTTCCCAAACTCCTTCCCGGGACTTGTAGATCTCTCTCTTCCTTTTCCACTGTCATCTCTGTTGCCAGAACTTCTTTCACCGCCACCAAGAATCCTTTCATTTCTTTCATTATCCCCCATTTCTGTTTCTTGTGAAGGCTCCCAATTAGCCCTCAAAATCTCTGAAGCTGTTTGACCTTCTGGAGGTTGATACAACTGTGTTTGAACTGTATCCCTCTTGTATACTCTTGCCAAATACCTCTGTTCTCTGTCACTCATAGAAGGCTGATTTCACAGGATGGCAGGATGCGTGGCTCTGATACCACTGAAATATTCCGAGCTAAATTTTTTCGCTTTTTCTTTAACACTCGTGGCGCAGAATTACAGCGTTGCACCAAGTATACAGGAGAAAACCAAAACGTAAGAAAGCAACTCTAAACTTAATGGCACCGGCGATACAGTACCGTGGAGGATCTAAACAAACCGCTTATAGCTGTGAATTCCAACTAAGATGGCTTTGCCAAGCAGCATTGGTCAGAGGGTCTTCTATTCTAAATGCAGAAAAGAACTCAACGTCAAGTATGTGCTACCCAATCCAATGCGGAGTGAGGGGCGACCATATGACAGAGTGATTAAAGAAAGCAAAGATTGAAATGAAATGCTGAAAGCTGAAACTACTCAACACCCAGAATGTGCTTGCTCACCCAGAATGGGAAGTAGCTACCATAGGGCGGAGTTATAACTATTTCAAACTAGTACTGAAAGCAAGAACGAGTATTACAAATAATGACAATGCAATATTAAAGAATACTGGTCAGTACTACTGCCAGTTTACAATATATAATTATTGCCTGCAATGTCAAGATATCAGATTCCTTTCAATTGGTGCATTCAACACAAGGTTTCCGCTTTTTAAGTAAACCAATAATGCCGTTCCAAATCGTGAAGATGTAAGATTTCTAATCGCTTCTAAAAATGTAATCAGACTTTTTATCAGTATAACCAAAGAATTTTGCAATATGTTGTAAAGTTTCAATGCTCATGCTTCGATACATAACCAGAAGTAAATAGAGATGCAACAACTAAGATGTCTCCACAAGTCTTAAGGATCTAACACCAATCCCAAAGAAAATGCAGACTTCTTTAATCTGATTTAACAGACCTGCAGCTTAATGTATCAAACCAGCACCCTTTAAACTCACTAAAATGCACTTATCTCTCTCGTTACTAACTCTATTGACTTGAAAACAAATGCATAACACCCTTAGGGAGGAGGCGACCAAACTTGGACCACAGAACTTCACCCAAACCTTGAATCTTTTAAAAGACACAAATTCCAAGAAAAGGAAATGGTACGACCCAGCTGAAGAATTCAACTTGGCATTAAAAATTCAATACACAACATTAAGATCTATAAATGGAAGAAAATGAACGTTCCTTACAAACTTAAAGATTGATGCAATACCCAGAACTAGCATTTTTGTGTTTTTTGAGATATGAGTAAAAACATGCAATCTGCTGTGTTAAATGAAGCTAAAATGCTGCAACACTAAAATGCCCAAAACAGATTTGACAATGCAAATAACTAAACACAATGCACGAGCTAAATGCAACTCACAGATACAAAATCACCACTAGATGTTGTCTTTCAAACACGAAGTGATGCCCAAGCTAGGAGGCCTTCATTCCTCGAAGCAGTCCCAGAGCCAATTCGGCAGCATAACAGTATAGTCGTCCAAAGATGAAGAAATGATGCACAAGACTCCTTTTTATAAGTTCCGTTTGACTTCACGAAACCCTAAAATCCAACTCAAGCTCAAACCCTAACTTTTCCTTCAATAAGGCGTCCTTTTCACCTTTAGCTCAATAATCATATTTTAATTAAAACATCACCTTGATAAATGCCTACATTAATTTCCTTTCGACTTGGAAAATTCACCAAATATTAACACTATAACCTTTAGTCGAAGGCGTTTTACCCTTTAGTTCCCACCTTTAAATCTATTAAGTCATTCAATAAAGGTTGTATGGGTGATAAAATAACATTTTAATTATAATGTTAGTTTTTAAGTAGAAATGAGCTCTCGACTTCCCCTTAACCGTGAGAGATTCAAGCTCAAACCTAATACGCCACTTGAATCAACTCAAGGGAAAAAGTCAACGCTCGGATACCATCCTATCATTATCGCTAGTTAGGAATTTACTAAAAATAGTAAATTCCAAAGTGCCTCAATGCCGATGAACATACCATCGCTAAGCCTCTCTAAAAACCTGTATGAATCGCTAATAGAATCCACCATCTCTCTAACAACAAATGACTCTCTAAAATAGGAACCCTAATTCTATCTTCCCACTAGCCTTCTGCTCTGTAAAAAACGCCAATCTACTAAGCAAGAACAATCAGTTTGAGAAGGACATTGGCATTCACACATGAACCTGACTAAGCACTCACTACATAGCAAATATCTTAGTCTATAGTGCATTGACTAGATACATCAACAATCCAATCAACTGCCTGTACATAGTAGGATCCACCAGATCTGAACTAGCTGCAACCTCTTTTAACTTCTGCAAATTTGTCTCCATCGATGTAGACATGGATTTGTAATCCATCATACCAAATCTCTTCAAGATGTCTATTGTATACTTCCATTGACTTAGAATGATCTCATTAGGCCTCTTCCAAACTTCTAAACCAAGGAAGTAATGCATGTATCCAAGATCCTTCATTTCAAATTCAAAAGCTAGCTCCTTCTTACATTTGATAATGAGGTGATCTTCTCCAGTAAGAAATAAATCATCAACATAAAGAAGCAAGATCAATGCTTTGCCATTAATTACCTTGAAGTACAGATTTGAATCAGCATCATTCTTGGAGAAGCCCAAGCTCATAAGGTATCTATCAATTCTCTCATACCAAGCACGAGGAGCTTTCTTAAGGCCATACAAAGCCTTCTTCAATCTACAAACATGAGACTCCTTCCCATGAACCTCAAAGCCATCAAGTTGCTCAATGTATACCTCTTCTTCAATTACAGCATTTAGAAATGTTGTCTTCACATCCATCTGATGTAATTTTCATCCTTTAGATGCTGCAATAGCAATGATAGTCCTGATGGATGTATAAAGAGCAACTGGAGAAAATGTTTCTTCATAGTCTATTCCCTCTTTCTGAGAGAATCCTCTAGCCACAAACCTAGCCTTGTACTTCTCAATGCTTCCATCAGCCACATGCTTGATCTTGAAAAGCCACTTACAAGATACAACAAATTTCCCTTCTGGTCTAAGTACGATGTCCCAAACATCGTTCTTGCGGATAGATTGATGTTCTTTAGACATAGCATCTCTCCATACTTGCTGACTTGTAGCTTCCTGTTGATGCGTGTTTTATGACACACCAAACACCTAGAATAAAAGAATGCCCAAAGGCAGCTCTATCCTCTCTTGAAAAATTACCTCTTATGCTAAGATTGCTAGAAAGGTCATACGGTAATTCCAATGTTCCGTTTTGCGGGATGGACAAGCTCAATGGATGATGTGATATGCTGGTTTTACAAAGGGACCTTGAATAATGAACTTACTGAAAGTAGGGATTTGGATTGATGTAACGTTGAATGCTCTTATATTTTTGGGATTTTCGGTTTGGAATGAAATAAAAGAAAAAGGGATGAGGGTTAAGGAACTAGATTCATGCAAAACTACTCCTACGAACTTAAGAGACAAATGCTGGATCGTGAAATTTAAACCAATCTTTGCTCCACCAAGCACAGTACTACAACTAGACAAAGACGGTGCAATCTTCAACGGGTTTACGAAACATATCCTATTACACAATACCACCATCAATTCGATCAATGTATATAGGTAATAGAATTAAAATTAAGCAGTTTTAATGTTCAGACTAACCTTACACATCAAATTGAAAATCATCCAATTGAAAAAGGTATGAACTAATCTCACTTATTTCCAACACTATCAATCTTTCATTCATCTAAAATACTTGAAAAATAATTTACTCTATTTGAAGAAGTCAATGAAACCATGCGGGCTCATAAAAATAACAAATGCTCAACTCTGAATCCACTTATTATTTAAACAGCAATAGTTGCAACAATTTCATAAGTCTCTCCTTGAATAAATGAAATGAGTGGGGTTTATATAGGCACCCCAATTACAAAGCAACGGCCAAGATTAAATTTGAGATCAATGGCCAAGATTAAATTTGATAAACCCTAACCCTAAAAAGCATAACCAACTCAAAGACACATGGTGCAAGCAGAACAAGCCACTTGTAGTATGGAAAATGGTGACACCTTGCAAATCATTCGAGCAAGTGGGAATCCAGAATGCAATTCCCTTTAGATCGCTCCCTAGCTGCAAATGCAAGAAATTTGGCTAACACAGAATCAAGTTCCTCCATAGAGATGCTCGGCACAGAATCCAGTTGCACTTCGATCACGTCCAAGGTTTCCAGGCACTGAGTGAAAGTACTTTCCCATCTAGCCTCCTATTTCTGAAAGTTATCCATGAAGGTCAAAAGGGAAGACATATCATCAAGTTGATTTTCTGTAATAATCTGCACTTCCTTGAAGTAAATGCTCATCACACTTTTCTTCAATCCCTCTAAATCTAAGCCATTTGTATCATGATGTTCCTGTCCTATTAATCCTTCAAGAGAAGTGAGGATTTTGAACTGAATTTTCTCAACTGCACTCCGTATAGCAGCACATTCTTCTTTCATTCTGTCATATGTCTTCTTTTTAGCCAATAAGGAATGATACCACCTGCTGAAATCATATGAGGCTTCTTCTTCGATAACACCTTCTTGGATCAATATTTGCAAGGGAACTTCCTTTAGAACCCTCAAACGAGGTATCACTTTGTCCTGTACGTACTGGAAATCTTCCCAATTGTCCTCAACTTGAATAACTTCAGTTATAAGCAAGGCAGATCTGTCATAAGTTTGGGCGCACTTCTCTAAGAATTGCTCCATCTATTTTGAAATATTGGTCACCCAACTCTTGGTTGCTTGACTCGTGATCTTCATAGCTTCAAGAACATCAACGGATTCCGGAGTAAGAGATGATGGTGGAATAAAGGCTGCATTTTCTTAGCGCAAAGGGGCTGTTAGCTGCTGAATGAACTCCATTAACCTTAGATTTTCCAACTCTAACCTTTCCTTTTTCTCCTCTGTTTTGTCAAACTTTTCCTTCATGGCCTTGGAAGTGTCTGCCAACTCATGGAAATCCTGATCTATCGTGGTTGGCCCAATGTCCAACGTTGTAACCTCATAATCCATAGCAGTAATCTGATCTTTTGGCTTATCAATTTTTGGGACTGCCACCTGTAAGATAATTGATCCTGCATCATTCCTGGTAATCTGAGAATACTTCTTAGGCTTCTTTGGCATTTTAGCTTTGCCAATTCTCTCTAGGAAATCTTGTATGCTCTCAACTGGTTGAACTTCATCCAGTGGTCTGGACTTTTTCCTCAGACTTTCGGTCAACCAATTTAGGCTAGTGGATAATTCCATCCCATCTTCTAACTGAACATCATTATTAATTCCTTTTAGAGCAGAAATTACCTCATCTCCTAGCTCTTCATTGTTCTCAAGGATCTCAGTATCTCCTGCACCTTCAATCATCAAAGTATCATCCCCCTCCAAACACTCAGTGAAGGTTTGTTCTTGGAGAGAATCTAACTGTTCTAACTCTTGAAACTGGATTTCTTGCTCATAGCTTGGCTCGATATCAACAATGGATACCTTTTCAATTACTCCAACCGACAAAGTACTTGAAGATGATGGATTTTCACTCACTTTTTGTTTCTTACTCTCCAATTCTCCACCAGCTGATTCCTTTTCCTCTGTGTGAAGGTTTTCACTCACCACCTTCCTCTTGCTAGGATACGAAAGTTCATCAAGATTTTCGCCAATTGCTTCATCCTGGCTTTCCTTATTGCTCAACGTGGCATAAGTAAGAGAAATTCCTTCTTTCCTCAACCTGCTGATCTGACCATCTACCCATTCCCTTGAGTATGCAATAATGTCCTTCATCAATATGTTCAAATCGGTCAACTCAAGTTGAGTCCAGTTAGGCAATAGGATAGGCTTATCTTTTTCCTGTTCAAATTGAGGATGTATGTAGTCCCCGTTGTCTTTTACTTGATTAGGTATAGGGAACAAGTCACACTTTTTTACAAGTTCAATTGGAATTTTGGACCAAGTCTTCTTCCTGACTCCATACTCGTCCACCAAGTTAGACCAATAATCTTCGATCTGCATAACATGAAGGGACTTCTTCCCGTGAACTCTTAGGTATGGATCATAATCGGACCTTGGATTATAAGTGCTGAACTTATAAAATTGCAACTCTACCCTTGCTGTTTTGGCTGATTGTAATGAGGGGCAGACTTCTAGCATTTTCCCAATTGCAACCGGAAAATCCACTCCTTGCTTGTTCTTTTTTCACCTCGAATAGAGCTCCATCGTAATGTCCCTTCTAACCTCGATCTTTCCAAAGGATCACATATATACCTTTTTCCGAAACCCAAGGTACATTCCTGAAGGTAAAATTAGGCCTCCTATTTCTTTAAGGATGTCTTTGCTCAGAGTCGTGATCTTAATGGTGGATTCTTTTCTCTGGTTTTTCGTAGAGAGCTTCACAAAGGGTATGTCTGCCCCAAGATTCCGAAAGCATTCCAAAAATCTCTACTATTTTAGTACCCTATTTTTGCTAGAAATGCTGGTCTCAAAGTACTGACTTTCCTCTTCATTGACTTCCAAAGGCTTCGGCTCGTGAATGCATTGGGGATGAGCTTATTTCACTTAAAAATAACATTATATTTTCAATGTTATTTTATCACCTTGGCCTAGTCAAATAACTTAATGTTATTTTAAAAGGTGGACTTGAAGGGTGGCGCCATCATTGAGTATATATTAAATTTATATTGAATTTTCCAAAGTCAGCCACTGATGTTTTATTTATCAAGGAATTTATTCAAAATATCATTATTAAGCTTGAAAGGTGCTGATGCCAGCCTTGGAGAGAGATTAGGGGCTCAGTACCAAAGTGGATTTTAGGGTTTCATAAGTCAATGTAGGAGTTATAAAAGGAGGCCTCGATACCATTTACACCTTTTATCTACTCTGAATGTTATGTCACGGGATTGGCTTTTCTGGATTGCTTCAGGAAAATCATAGCCTCCTAGCTTGTGCATTGCTTCTCGCTTGAAAGACAGCGACTAGTGGTGATTTAAGATAGATTTGTGAGTTTGCATTTAGTTTTGAGCATTGTTTTCAGCTTGTGCATTATTAGATCTGTTTTGCATATTAGTGGGTTTCAGCATTTTGCATCATTTAATACAGCAGATTTATGTTTTTGCTCACAACTTGAAAAATACAAAAATATCCCTTCTGGGTATCGTCTCATTCTCTTTGTCTGTGAAGGGCGAACATATTCTCTAAGTTATAGATTTTTTGGTTAAGGCTGTGATTTTTAAGAAAGAATCGCCCCTCTTGCTGGGCCGTACCATTCTGCATCATCTTGGATTCCGTGCATAAATAAATTAAGGCATTTCGCGTTGGTTTCTTGCATTCATCTTAGGCGCCATCATTATAGTAGTGTTTTGCATCTGAGTTGAGGTCATTTGGGTAAGAGAGGAATGAGTTATGAATCTTTCTGTGAATTTCTATGTTGCTGGTTAAAAATTGAAAAATACAGATCTGTCATAAACTGTCCGCAGAAATCTGTATCTTCTCATTTGGATTTGGTGTTGAGGTTATTTAAAGGCCTGTAGCAGATTTATTGTTGAATGTACCATTTGAAAAGCATATGATATCTTGACATCGCAGGCAATAATTCTCTGTTGTAAGCTGGCAGTAGTACTGACCAGTGTTCTTTAATATTGCTTTGTCATGATTTGTAATACTCAGTCCTACCTTCAGTATTAATCTGTAATAGATAAATCTCCACCCTATGGTAGCTACTTTCCCATTCTGGGTTAGCAAGCACATTCTGGGTGTTGAGTCCTTTCAGCTTTCAGCATTTCTTTCATGCATTGATATTTGTAAATACTCCGTCATATGGTCGCCCCTCACTCCGTATTGGATTGGGTAGCACATACTTGACGTCGAGTTCCCTTTCAGCATTTAGAGTAGAAGATCCTCTGACCATATGCTCGCCATCATCGGCGCCATTCTTGGTTAGAGTTACAGCATAAGGTTTTAGATCCTCTGACCAATGCTCACACCTTGCCCACATCGGGATCCTGGTGTACATTCTGGTTAGAGTTGCTTTTGCACGTTTTGGTTTATCCTCTAACCTTAACGGGTGCATTGATTGTAATTTGTAACTTGTAAAAACGAAAAAATTTGGCTCAGAATATTTCAGTGGTATCAGAGCCAAGATCCTGCCATCCTGTGAAAGTAATTAATGATTTAATTGTCAGATGAGTGACAGAGATACCAGACACTACGAACAGAGAAAGATGACTACAGAGAAGTCTCTACTTGAGTTAATGCATGATATGTGTACGCTATTGAAGGATCCTGAGTTAAGGTGTGGAATCAGAAAGATTTATGCTAAGTCTGAGAAGTCGGATTTGATTGGGATTTCTAAAGAATGCCAGTTCAAGAGGAAATGTGAACATGAGGCCGCCAAACTCCATAAAGATTATCAAAGCATGACAGAGGAGTTTAAGAATGGTGTTTCATTTGATACCTTTTTGGATTGTGTGGTGACTTATTACCCTGGAAAGCGGACTATGGTCAACTACATCAAGAAAATGATTAAGGAGGAAGCAGAACATGCCATGGTTGCAGGTGCAATGAAGGAAGAAGAAGTGCCTGTTTGTGGATTGCAGCCACAAATGAACATGACGAAGAGAAAAATCAGTCAACTAATATTGAAGATGGCACAAGCAAGGAGCACATGTCACCTCAAAATGATCGTAAGTTTGATATAGAAACCTTGACAGTTGAGGAGTGTGTGGGAGAGCCCCATAATACTCCCCTAGACTTGCATGTGATAGCAAGTGACAAAGATCAGTTCGGTGAAAAGAATATAGTAGCAGACTTGAATCCTAATTTGGATTCATCCCATGAAGGTTTTGATACTAAGGGCTTCACAGAAGATGTTGGTAGAACTATTGTATGGGATGAGTGCATTGATGAGGAGAATACTAGTGGTGTCCTTGAACCAGCTTTTGATCATTACCATAATGATATCATTGGTAAAGATGCCGTAGTGTTTATGCCTCCATTTGTTGAGGATGTGGTGATGGATAATTCTTTTTATGTTGCTGGCCAAAAAGCTCAAGAGTTTTCACAAGATGAATTTATTACAAGTGATCAAGAAGACCTTTATGGCATGCATATGACTGTTCATGATGAGATCAGAAACATACCTATAGATGATAGGTTCATTGAAGATAAGGATGATAAAAAATTTCAAACAGCTAGCTCTAAAGATTCCTTACTCCCTTTCAGTGATAGTGTTAAGGGTGGTTTTGGGTTTGAACCTCAAACCCAACCATTGGAGGGAGGTATTTATGAAGATATCAGCTTTAGTGATTTGGGAGTTGACCTATTCCAAGAATCAACACTCCAAATGTTGCACAAAGAATACTTTTCTTGTGATCAAAACAATCAGCCTCTCACCATTTGGGATCCAGGTGTGAAGGCACTTAGTGATGACAAACCGGTATGGGATGAATTTCCCTTTGATCCGATGAAGAAATGGAACTTGATAAGGGTTCTCTATCAGCAGACAATGGTGTTAATGTGCTTAAGTTTGGGGCTGCTTTCAAGTTTGTTCAAAGTAACATGGGAGAGGAAACAGAGTTTGAGGGCCATTGGCTCTTGAAGATGAAAGGTTTGGAGGAATTACCAAACACAAATCTGATTTATCAAGGCATGAAGCTGATTGCAATCAACGATTGAAGACTTAGTGAAGTATGATGAAGACATTGAGCATTCTCCACTAGTTGGTGGTGAAGTACAAGAATGTTGGGGCAACAATGAGGGCAGCAAATGCGTGAAACGAAGTTCTGATTTTCAGTTGCAGCCTATCAACAATTTACCATCTTCACATTCTTATGGGTGGGAAGATCAATTCAAGGTGTCCGTTAACAGGGAAGTGCAAGCTCTATCCCTATTTGATCGCACACATAGCTTGGTTGAAGAGCTTTACTGGAGGGCTCAGCTTGATGAGAGACGTGGAGGTGACAGATGAAGTTGCTCTTTCTAATTTGCAACTTATCAAAGATTCCTTGGAGACCATGAAATCCGAGTACATAGGCTTGATTGAAGATAGAGATCATGCCGTTGAATCTGCAAAGAAGGCCTTCATTGTTTTCGAAGAAAGGGAGAGTATGGTTGATGAGCTCACTTTGGAGCTTAAATCAACAAAGGACAAGTTGAAAGAAACTCAGTTGGCTCCAAGAAAGGTTGAAGATCAGTTTGCAGATTTCAAACTTTTCAAGGAGCAAGAGGATGCACGAAGAGCTGGAGAAATCAAGCAAGTAATTGATGAGATTGATAGTCTTCAAGAGGAGTTTGATCTTGAAGGTTTCACAAGAAAATCAAAGGTTGCATGTGCAGATTTGGAGCAGCAAGACGAAAGGAATGACTTTCAAGTTTATGACAATCCTCTTTTTCAAGAAGGTGATGAGAAAAGTTATGATAATCCTCTCTATGAAGTAGAGGATGAAATAGAGAATGAAACTGAGTTTGGTTTCCAGTGCTTGGATGCCTCGATATCACTCCATGAGGAAGTGCCACGTCTGTTGATTAGTAATGAATGCATAAGTGGGTTTGAGGATGAAGTCTATACATGGGAAGTGTTGATTCGAGGAGATTTCAACATCTTCGACACCAAGGTGTTAACAAGGCAAGATTTGGTAGCTGCTGGTAACTTCAGTACAGCAGCAAGAAGCGAAGATTTAAGTCTTGTTACTCATGAAGAAGGGAATGAAGATGGACCAGAACTTGGTGTTTGCATGTTTGTCAATCCATCCCTTTGGTTGAACAATACTTTGGCACATATTGGTTTATTTTTGGATTTGGATTTGAAGTCATTTAATAGTTCATGCTCCCATGTTGTTGAAGCTTTCATAGATAGGATTCAAAGGTTCATTAGCGGAGGCATCAATCTCTTCAGTATGCACTTGATCCTTACTAGCATTTGGGAATGTGTTGAGTTTTCTTTTCAGTATGTTGGAGATTGAAATATTCCGAGCCAATTTTTTTCGTTTTTTCAATTTACAAATTACAAAGCAGAGCACCCGTTAAGGTTAGAGAATAAACCAAAACGTGCAAGAAAACAACTCTAACCAGAATGGCGCCGATGATGGCGAGCATTGGTCAGAGGATCTCTACTCTAAATACAGAAAGGAACTCAACGTCAAGTATATGCTACCCAATCCAAGGCGGAGTGAGGGCGACCATATGACGGAGTGATTACAGAATTAAATGCTTGAAATAAATGCTGAAACTGGAAATACTCGACACCCAGAATGTGCTTGCTAACCCAAGCTGGGAAAGTAGCTACCATAGGGCGGAGCTGTAACTATTACAATAACTAAATGAATTTGAGAATTACAATCAGATTTGAACAAGAATGAAATGACTGCCAGTACTACTGTCAGTTTTACAAAGGATGTTCATCTGCCTGCTGAAATCATAGAAATTTGAGAGCTTAACATTACATCAAAAGATCTCTTCTTAGTATGGTTAGAAGAGCCAAAACAATAGACCTTTCGATGCTCAAAATTACAACTCTGATTTTTGGATAAATCTGCACTCTTGAATTAAAAACAGCAGTCTAAGGAATTCACTATTTTGCTCATATCTCTCTCTTAACTTGCCCAATTAACATGAAACCAAATGCAATAAGCTCTAACAATGGAGGCGCCTAAGATGAGACACAGGAAACAGATCCAAACAACCACAATTAATTATGCACGAGACCCAATGCAATCAAATGGTACGGCTGCAAGAAGGAAGGCGATCTGCTCTATTAAATTAAATACTTCTCTAAAAAATCTGCAAATTAGAGAATGATGGCGCCTAGCCTTAACAAGGGGAATGGGTTAATACCCAGATGCAATATTTTTGTCTTTTTGATTTATGAATAAAAACATGAATCTGCTGTAACAAATAATGCAAAATGCTGAAAACCACTAATATGCAAATCAGATCTAACCATGCGATAAGCTGATTACAATGCATAAACTAAATGTAACTCACAAACGAGACTAAATCACCACTAGTCGCTGTCTTTCAAGCGAGAAGCAATGCCCAAGCTAGGAGGCCTTCATTCCTCCAAGCAATCCCAAAGCCAATCCGGCAGCATAACATTCCTGTAGATAAAAGATACCAAATGATGCTCCAAGACTCCTTTTTATAATTCTCCAGTTGACTTCTCAAAACCCTAAAATCCGCTTTTAGGTCAAAAACCCAATCTCCTCAAGGATGGGCGTACTTTTCCTTCAAAGCTTTAGATTTGATATTTTAAATAAATATCATACTTTAATAAATGCGCCCAACAAAGCTTGCTCAGACTTTAGTAATAATTAAAATATTCCTTAATGAGGCGCCACCCTCAAAAGATCACCTTTTTAAAACAACCTTAAGTCATTAACTCTAGGCCAAGGGTCAACGTTAAAATATAATAATTAAAACGTGACTTTTTAATTAAATGACTTAACTTATCCTTCCGAATATGCCCTGAAGCCAATACTGAGCAAAACATCTGACCAAACTGAAGCAGGAAGTCAACCGAGCTGAACTCAATTGGAAAGCTGCTAAAAATAGAATTTACTAAAAATAGTAAATTCCGGAAAATGCTCAGAATGCCGAGATGAACACACCACTGCGAAGCCCTCTGAAAACCCAGAAAGGATCTGCCATTGAATCCATCATCTTTGAGCAATGACCTCTTCAAAAATAGGAAACCCTAATTTATCTTCCGACTAGCCTTCGGGTTCCCAACGAAAAGGCCAACGGTCACTAGAAAGATCAGGTTTGAGAAGGGGACATTACAGAGATCACTTTCAGTTGGGTATCCATGCTTGGGATTCTCAATATGGGTTGATAGAGCTTATTACTTGTGGAAAGAAGGACTTTTTGAAGGATAAGGATCAAAATTTCAGTATTAATGATGTTGTGACTTTCTTTTCCAGCCCCATGATGGTTCCGTTTGTTCATCGACAAATGGATTGGAGAGAAATTTTGAGTATGGATTGGAAAGAGGAACAATTGGTTGCTCTTGGCGTTGATCCTTGGCTAAGACAAGAGCAGATTTTGAGACTCGTGCTTGCTGGTTGGAGGCAGACCAGCCCTGTTACTTGTGGAGTTACTCTCGTTTGGGAGAGTTTTTTCATCACCACTTGCCAACGAGGTGGTAGTTTCAGATGGAGATTGCTCTAGTATGTTTTCGCCATTTTTGAGTTGTTACCTTGCAACTCTATGCTCATATCATACACTCACACTTGGGAATTTCTTTGGTGCTGCTGTTTTTTCTTGTGTGAGGTACTAAAATCAGATTGCACTTCGCTGACTTCGGCCTTGAACAGCAGAGATTATTTGTTCCTTCGCACCTATTCTACTTTTGGAGTGCATCCTATGGAGGTTTGTGAAGCAAATTTTGATAGTTTCTTTACTATATTGGTTTTGGACAACGAACTTCCACATGCTTTGGCTTTCCCTTCTGAGACTCTTGGAGTTGGAACAGTAAGAGTGATTAGAAGTCTTCATGGTGGTGTCGATATAATTTAGTTGATGCATAGTAGCTCCAGAAGAAGCCATGAGGCTGAATTTGTTGAGATCTTGCAAAGGATTGCTTTCCTCTTTGCAAGAAGATTTGAAGATATCATTTTTTCCATCAGGGCTTCGTTTGTTACAATATGGAGGTATGTTGAGGAGTTTGATTTTGAGTTGAGCAGCCTATCCATTGTGGTTGACAATGGTATAGTTGATACTGTTGACTTTGGGCCTCTTGGACATGAGACGTCGCATGAAGCTGGTCTCAGTCCTTTAAGATTTTTTAGTATGAGTATCATGGATAGTAACACTTTGGGGTTGCAAGGAAGGTTAGTGCAGCATAGGCATGATGATTTCACGGATGTGATCAGAGTGGAGCAGCATCGGCATGGTGGGTCCTTCCTGCGATGGGTTTGGGAACCAGGGATCATACTTGTTGCGTATGGTTTAGTTTTAAAATTTCTGGAGTTGTGGTGGTATTGCTTGAGGACAAGCAATTTTGGGAAGGGCGGATTGTAATGTCCCCTTCTCGAACCTGATCTTTCCAGTGACCGTTGGCCTTTTTCTGGAAACCCGAAGGCTAGTCGGAAGGTAAAATTAGGGTTTCCTATTTTTAAGGATGTCTTTGCTCAGAGCTGGTGGATTCAATGGCGGATTCTTTCTGGGTTTTCAGAGAGCTTCGCAGTGGTATGTTCGTCTCGGCATTCTGAGCATTTCCAGGAATTTACTATTTTTAGTAAATTCTATTTTTGGCAGTAAACAGGTTGGTCTCAGGCAGTTGACTTTCCTCTTCAGTGACTCCAGTGGCGTTTTCAGTTTCGGGCTTCAGAATGCAGTTTTGGGGGATGAGCTTATTTCACTTAAAAATAACATTATATTTTAAATGTTATTTTATCACCTTGGCCTAGTCAAATAACTTAATGTTATTTTAAAAGGTGGACTTGAAGGGTGGCGCCATCATTGAGGATATATTAAATTTATATTGAATTTTCCAAAGTCAAAGCAAGCTAAATGAGGGCGCATTTATCAAGGTGAATTTAATTAAAATATCAATATTAAGCTTGAAAGGAAAAGGACGCCATTTTGGAGAGAGGATTAGGGTTTGGCATTAAAGTGGATTTTTAGGGTTTCGAGAAGTCAACAGGAAGTTATAAAAAGGAGGCCTTGAGCATCATTTCACATCTTTGGTTTACTATACTGTTATGCTGCCGGATTGGCTCTGGAACTGCTTCGAGGAATGAAGGCCTCCTAGCTTGGGCATTGCTTCTCGCTTGAAAGACAGTGACTAGTGGTGATTTAAGATAGATTTGTGAGTTTGCATTTAGTTTTGAGCATTGTTTTCAGCTTGTGCATTATTAGATCTGTTTTGCATATTAGTGGGTTTCAGCATTTTGCATCATTTAATACAGCAGATTTATGTTTTTGCTCACAACTTGAAAAATACATAAATATTCCTTCTGGGTATCGTCTCATTCTCTTTGTCTGTGAAGGGCGAACATATTCTCTAAGTTATAGATTTTTTGGTTAAGGCTGTGATTTTTAAGAAAGAATCGCCCCTCTTGCTGGGCCGTACCATTCTGCATCATCTTGGATTCCGTGCATAAATAAATTAAGGCATTTCACGTTGGTTTCTTGCATTCATCTTAGGCGCCATCATTATAGTAGTGTTTTGCATCTGAGTTGAGGTCATTTGGGTAAGAGAGGAGTGAGTTATGAATCTTTCTGTGAATTTCTATGTTGCTGGTTAAAAATTGAAAAATACAGATCTGTCATAAACTGTCCGCAGAAATCTGCATCTTCTCATTTGGATTTGGTGTTGAGGTTATTTAAAGGCCTGTAGCAGATTTATTGTTGAATGTACCATTTGAAAAGCATATGATATCTTGACATCGCAGGCAATAATTCTCTGTTGTAAGCTGGCAGTAGTACTGACCAGTGTTCTTTAATATTGCTTTGTCATGATTTGTAATACTCAGTCCTACCTTCAGTATTAATCTGTAATAGATAAATCTCCGCCCTATGGTAGCTACTTTCCCATTCTGGGTTAGCAAGCACATTCTGGGTGTTGAGTCCTTTCAGCTTTCAGCATTTCTTTCATGCATTGATATTTGTAAATACTCCATCATATGGTCGCCCCTCACTCCGTATTGGATTGGGTAGCACATACTTGACGTCGAGTTCCCTTTCAGCATTTAGAGTAGAAGATCCTCTGACCATATGCTCGCCATCATCGGCGCCATTCTTGGTTAGAGTTACAGCATAAGCAGTTTGTTTTAGATCCTCTGACCAATGCTCACACCTTGCCCACATCGGGATCCTGGTGTACATTCTGGTTAGAGTTGCTTTTGCACGTTTTGGTTTATCCTCTAACCTTAACGGGTGCATTGATTGTAATTTGTAATTTGTAAAAAACGAAAAAATTTGGCTCGGAATATTTCAACCTTTGTACCTTAACAATCCATTGGTTTCAAACTAAAATCCTTCATATCTAGAATCTTGTGGATTTTCTTCTAGTGCTTGCTTTACTTGTAAATAGTACTCATCATCCTTGCTTTTCTGAAGTACTTGCTTCTTAAAATCGGTATGAATTGCTACTATCGAAGAGATATGGCGTCTCCGACTTACCGCATCGGCTACTCGATTTTCTTTTCCTTTAATGTAATTAATGTTGAAGTCATAATCTGCTATCAACTCCAACCATCTTCTTTGTCTAGCGTTTAGGTTTGGTTGAGTAAAAAGATATTTTAGATCATTGTGATCAGTTTTAAGCTCAAAGGATCTTCCTAGCAAATAATGTCTCCACATTTGCAAAGCATGAACTATAGCTGCTAGCTCTAAATCATGTGCAACATAATTTATTTCATATGGTTTAAGCTTTCTAGATTCTGTTGTACCCAAAATTAAAAATTTTGCTTCACTAAGGCATTTTGCTTAATTGAGTCTTAATCTTGTTAAAGTGATGTCAGAAGGTCGTTTTTGGGGTTTTTAAATATGGAGTTGGTGTCAGTGTCATGTCAATCTGTTACCGAAGAGATTTAAGAAAAGTGAAAATCTGAAGGAGAATCATCAAAATTTTCTATCTCTAGAGAAAGGAGCACATTTTCAAATGGGCGCCCTATCTTTTAGGGGCTTAGATCTTGTTTTTAGGGTTTGTCACCTCCAACAAACATCTGTCCGGTATCACGTCAACTTTGCAGTGAGCTATCGAGCCTGTCAAACGGACCTGTTTCAAGCAAGTTGTGGAAGATACAATGCAAAACGAGGCGAAGACAAGAATTGGCTAACACTGGAGAAAAGCGCAGCTTTTGAGAAAGGCGCCCATCTTTTTGAGGTGCCAGATGTAAGTTTTTGACTAAACGCCATCCAAGATGTTTATCTCACGTTTATTCAAGCTTCGCGACGCATCCGTCAGTGGGTGAATCTGAGTTGCAGAAGTGCCTAAGCCAGAGGTCAAACGTAGGGTCAAATCTTAGTCATTTTTAGAAAGGCGCCTGAGCTTTTGAAGCCTTTAATGCCTTCTTTTTTATGGTCTCAGATATTCAATTTGTCCGTGTTACGTTCAGCTTTCCGTTGCCTGTCTCCATCAGATCAAAGGATGACTCAGTAGCTTGCAGTCGTAGTTTTTGTGTTATTTTAGTCAGTTCCAGAAATGGCCAAGTCTGGAATGAAAAGAGCAGCTTTTCAAAAAGGCGCCCTTGTTTTTCACCCCTCAGATGATGTTTTTTGGGGAAATGTGCCTTTGCAACTGTCGTGCAGAATGAGGTCAGCTCCGCAGTGAACATGAGATCTAGTCCCGAAAGTTGATAAAATAGAAGTTATGAAGGATTTTGTTTTTCCCTTCGTATGAGATCGAGATGTCAAAATTTGACTAAGTTTGAGAAAAAGTGCAGCTTTTGAAAAAGGCGCTTGGATTTTTGAGCCTTCAGATGTCAGTTTTAGGTATGCAGTCTCAAGGTACCTTTTGGTTAGTTTTTTTTCAGCTTTGCGATGCACCTGTCAGCCAGTTAATCCGAGAAGTCAGTCAACCAGGGTCAGAAGATGAACAGAGGTCCCGACAGAGGTTTTAGCTTAAATTTTAATGAAATTTGGCTAAGTCTGGTATTCGCCTTAAGAGCTCAAAGTTGAATTTTTGAAAGAGAGTTGAATGGACGCCTTAACTGGAGTTTTGACTGCAGTTAGACTAAACGTTTTCTGGGTTGTCATCTTCAGTTCGTATATTGGCATGTCGAGTGATCTTTCAGTTTGCATGTCAAGTTAACTAGTTTGCATGTCAAGTTAACTAGTTTGCATGTTGAGTTAACTTGTTTGCATGTTCAGTTAACTAAAGTCTGTACTTGAAAGTCAACTTTAGTTCACATGCATGACGAATTTTGGTTGAAATTATGAAAATTTTGTGAAGTAGGCGCTTCACCCTTTGTCAACTGAAGTTCCAAAAGGGGACGCCATATTTGATTAAATTAAATATCATGAATTATGTGAAGTTGGCGCATTTGCTTTGGAATGTCAACTTGAGTTCCAAAAGGGACGATATTTTTAGAATTAAAGCATGTGAAGTTGGCGCATTCACTTCTTGAATGCCAACTGAAGTCTTGAAAGGGTCGCCATTTTTTGAATTGATTTAAAGCATGAAGTTGGCGAACTCATCTCAATCAAGATTGTCAACTGAAGTTTTCAAAAGGGACGCTTTAGTTCTTAATTGTTAATTTAATAAATTTTGAAGATGGCGAGTTCAATGAAGATGGTCAACTGAAGTCTAAATCGCATGGTTTTGTCAACTGAAGATTGAAAGGGAAAACCCTAAAGCATGGCGCTTTATTTAGCATATTTTAGTTTCAGTTAACTAAAATGAGGTCCAATTAGAAGCCAAGCACCATTTTTCAAGCTTTAGTGCTTTATGCGAATTTCAATGATGAAAGCTTATTTATTTCAGCCTTGGCGTCCATTATTTCTTCATTTCAAACTTCGAAGCCTATATTCTTCTTGAGCGAGTAGCAAGCTAAAGGTGCTACAGGTGTCAGAATTCAGCGTTCATAGCATCGGATTCAGATTGTTCAGAGGAAGAAGATTCCAGACTTTATTTTCACTTTGCATGCAGGTTTCATCAAGTTCCAAAGAAGAGGTTGGTGAATTCTATAGAAGCAGAACAAACAAAACTTTCTCTCTTCTGTCTTATTTCTTCTATTTCTCATCTTAGGTACTTTCTTCGCATGTCAAAGAAAACGGCAAAATATTCAGAATCTGACCATCTGGGTTCGCATATTTCAGCATCAGCAGCAAAACCCATGTCTTAGATTTTTTCGAGAAAATTGCCCCGCAGCCTTCATTCTAAAGCTCTATGCTTTTTTCCGAAGATTTCTTTGCATGTGGGATAAATTCACATCTTTTTGAAAATCAAATCATCTGGGTTTGTTCAGAATTCCGTTGTGCATAAAACCCATGTTCCAGATTTTCTCATGAAAAATTGCCCCGATAAGCTCTTGAACCCCTGCTTTTATCGACTAAAAAGTCTCTGCATGCCTAGCTAAAACTCACTTTTTCAAAGTTTTATTGATCTGGGTTTGCTTAGAATATGATTTTGCACAAAACCCACGTTTCAGAAAAATTTCGAAAAACTTTCCCGCGGTAAGCTATTTTTAGTCTTGTCCAGAGCTTTTTCAGCCTCTTCAGAAAGTTGTCAGAATATAGTCATGTTCACAGTCAACGGGTAAGTTTTTCAGAAGGCAGTTCTACTAGACTGAATTCAAGGCCAAATCGGTCTTAATTTAGGTTTTCATCAGAGCAACTGACAATGAAGCATTAAGTTGCAAAAGAAACAGAGATCACTTCATTTACGGAGCCGCCAAAGTCACTTAGATCCTGTGCCATTATCTCCGTGAAAATGGTACCTACGCTGATCTCAAGGTTGTACAAACTAAGTTTCAGAAGCTTGTTCGTGATATCTTGATGGAGATCTTGTGATGTCTAAGTTGGATCACATTTCAGTGATTTCAACTAGTTTCAAAAAGACGGCTGAGGATGTCAAAGAGTGCATACATACGATCAAGGATGATGACAGAGAATTGAAGAGACAGATTATTGTTTTGGACAGCGTCAAAGTGCCAAAAGATAGAGTGATTGATGAATTCTTGTTCGAAGTGTTAGACCGAGATGACATGGAGTGATCTGCCAGTTGGAACCTGCAGTTAATTTCGAGGGTTGCGTCATGAGCAGCAGTTAACTCGACTTTCAGTCTTGAGTTCACTTGCTGACTTCACACATGCTTATCTCATCCTTGGAATTATCGTCACAGGAGTTAGGGTTAGGGTTTCCAGTTAACTGAAGGTAGTGTCCAGTTAACTTTGCTTTAAATAAGGACGTGCATGCTTGCACATGGTCCATTTAGGTTAGTTGTTCCAGTTAACTGATGGTAGCTTTCCAGTTAACTGTATAGTTTACTTCATTAGGGTTTAATAATTAATCTTGCATGCATTTGCGAGACTGTAGTTAACACAAGGTGATTTTAGGGTTCCCTACACCTTGATGTATATAAATAAGAGCTTTTTCTCATTTGTAATTAGCTTTTTCTTGAGAGAGAAATATATGCTGCGCTACCTTGCCCTCAATATTGCTCTTTTGGTATTTGTTCATGTGTCTTTGCTATTACAATTAATTGTTATGCCACATAGGGTTTCATGCAATTGTAATGGTGAATTCTTTCTGTTTTGTGCAACTTTACCATTATGATCAATTGTTATGCCACATAGGGTTTCAAGAGGTTGTGATGATAAATCTGTTTTGTGAATCTTTTATCATTATGATCAAGTGTTATGCCACATAGGGTTTCGTGAGATTGTGATGATAAATCTGTTTTGTAAGTCTTTACTATTTTGATCAAGTGTTATGCCACATAGGGTTTCATAAGATTGTCATGGTAAATTCTTAAATCTGTTTTGTGCCCAATAAACTTGTCTAGATTGAGTTGATAGATGCGCCACCTTGCCTTCAAGTAGAGAATCTAAACTCGTTTATCGTCCCGATAGTCAAACCCTGCTCCATTTCCTCATGCTCTGTTTTCTTGAGGAAACTGGATAGATTTAAAGTAGTTAGCTTAGTTGTAGTTAATGATCTGAAACCAGAAAATCCTTAGCTGCACGCGTTCTTGGTTTTCTTAACCTTGTGCCTCTTCCAGCTGAGAACAAAAAGATAGGACTTAGATTACTTTTCTTTTTCATGCATTCCAGCACAACGAGGGAGTTTCCCCTCCTAATTTGAAGAGCACTCATTGCGTAGTGTACATAGCTGTCTGTAAAAACCTGCACTCCAGAGGTGTTAGATTTTACGCCAACAGTTTTCTGGCGCCCACTGTGGGGCACGAGGCAAGAAAACTTCAAGAAAAGCTAAACGCTTTTATTTCACCGGAATGATCACACTCTGGCATCCAATTGCATGATCCACACAGAAGCAATGGATGATAACAACAATAATGCTGATAGGCGATGTCCACTCCCATTACCTTGGGGTAATAACATTGGGCCTTTGGCTTTTGAGGGAAATTCTGAGTTACCTAAAGGGTCAAGGAAGCGTTTTCCTCGGTTTCACGGCGATGGAACTCAACACCCTGAGGACCATTTTTCTGCGTTTACAACGGCTTGTGCCGTCTTGCATGTAGAACATGAAGACATCGCGATGAGTCTCTTTGTTGAGACTCTTGCGGGAAATGCTGCCGATTGGTTCAATCACCTGGCGCCAGGTAGTATCACAAGTTGGGCAACTATGAGCGAGAAGTTTTTGGCGAGATTCAAGCCCGTTGAAGACAATCATATGTTGTTTTCCCAACTCACAAATTCAAAGATGGAACACAAAGAACACATGAGGGATTTTGTGGCAAGATTTAATCGTCTTGTTGCAAGAGTTTCTTCTACATTCGATCCATCACCAGAGATTCTGATAAGCTGTTTCATAAATGCTCTTCCATCAGAGATAGCCTTCTTTCTCAAGACGGCCAAAGCAACAGAGTTGAAGAGTGCACAAGAACACACCATTGAGTTGGAGGATAATATGATCACTTCCGGCTTGATGAAAACAAATTTTATCAGATCTCCAGTTCAGCAACCATACCGGCCAAAGAGAGACAATCTTCAGCCACGGTTGCCAATATCTCCATTAAGATCAATGATTGAGGCTGCACACAGTGCAGTATTTTGTCCTTTCCATGACACTGATGAACATACCGGATCCACATGTCCAGAGAACCTGAGAATGATCCAAATCATGGGATACACTGAAGTTGCTCCCAGTTCTAGTTTTGTACCAACACCAAGTTCGAAGGTTGTTTTACCACAGATGGACAACTTCGATGGCAACTCCGCAGCGGGATACTTTGATGAAGAGCCTGTAAATCAAGAAGAAGAAGAATACCGTCAGTATGCTCCTCCTGTGTTTACACGTGATCAACACTTCAAAGCATAGAAAGAAGAAGAAAGGCAGAAATCAAACGAAGAGGGTAAAGAAGTGCCATCCACTTCCAAACCCAAATCTTCTCATGAGATTACTATGCCAGTTGCTCAAGAGACATCTTCAGCAAATTTTGACATTGTAGCTTCCATGATGAAGACCAAGGTACAAGTCTCGCAACTGGAATATCTTCAGAACCATCCAGAAGAACTAGATCAGATTCTCAAGGTTGCAAAGAAGCAGGTTATGTTCAAGTCATCTGTTCCAACAGAAGCAAAGCCTGAAACGGGTCCCGGTAATTGTGTAACTCTATCAGAAATAAAAGTTGAAGACCAGAACATTGTTTGTTCTGAAAAGAGACCGACAGAGAAGACAAAGTCATGGACAATACAGTTTGATGGAGATTGTTCAACAACATTTTTAGAAGAAGGGGAATTGATCATATCCCCTAAAGGACAGTTGAACCCAGTTGCAGATTGTATGTAATTGGAATTCATTGAAGTTGAAAAAGAGGTGCTTTTGCAAGGCCCCAAAGATGCCGAAGACATGGGAATCAAACTCCTATGTATTAAAGGTGATGTAGAGCTGATCGATGAGCCGGTCAAAGGATATTATCAGGTCAGAAAGGATCACCTACGACATTATAGAAATCGAGTTTGGAACTCGATCGACTGGTTTGAAGAAATCGACATCCCCAGGATGGACAATAATAGAACTAATGCCTTCGAGGTACTAGATTTCCCATTTGCATCATATTCTGACTTTTGGCAGAGTACTTGTGCATGGATATATGAATACCTAAGAATCTTCATTCTAGAAGGATTGCCTCCTGCAATTCCCATCAGAAGAGAAGTCAAGCCTTTCGGGCAGAAACGACATTGGTGGGAGGCTCTTCCTGCTGCCATGCGGCAGACAATATCCAAAGCACTTCATCTCTTCGGGGGTGGAGTTAATTTTTTTTGTAAGTATTTTTATGTTTTATCGTTATGTTATTTTGTTTTTCCCCGTTCTGTGATGTTTTGTCGTGTTTTAGGTGATTTAAGTAGTCTTGTTTTAGGTGATTTTTAGGTTAAGTTTTTAGGAACTTTATGTTTTAGGTGATTAGGGAAGTCCTGACTCCATATACCCAACTTATAAAGTCATTGGTTTACGAAACACTGAGATTCTAGGGATCTCCTATGCCGTAAGTATCCGACATGGTCACCAGACGGAGCCTAATGTTTACCCAAAATTAAAATTCTTGCTTCACTAAGGCATTTTGCTTAATTGAGTCTCGATCTTGTTAAAGTGATGTCAGAAGGTCATTTTTGGGGTTTTTAAATATGGAGTTGGTGTCAGTGTCATGTCAATCTGTTACCGAAGAGATTTAAGAAAAGTGAAAATCTGAAGGAGAATCATCAAAATTTTCTATCTCTGGAGAAAGGAGCACATTTTCAAATGGGCGCCCTATCTTTTAGGGGCTTAGATCTTGTTTTTAGGGTTTGTCACCTCCAGCAAACATCTGTCCAGTATCACGTCAGCTTTGCAGTGAGCTATCAAGCCTGTCAAACGGACCTGTTTCGAGCAAGTTGTGGAAGATACAATGCAAAACGAGGCGAAGACAAGAATTGGCTAACACTGGAGAAAAGCGCAGCTTTTGAGAAAGGCGCCCATCTTTTTGAGGTGCCAGATGTAAGTTTTTGACTAAACGCCATCCAAGATGTTTATCTCACGTTTGTTCAAGCTTCACGACGCATCCGTCAGTGGGTGAATCTGAGTTGCAGAAGTGCCTGAGCCAGAGGTCAAACGTAGGGTCAAATCTTAGTCAAAATATCAAAGGAAAAGAAAAAGAGCACATTTTTATAAAGGTGCCTGAGCTTTTCAAGCCTTTAATGCCTTCTTTTTTATGGTCTCAGATATTCAATTTGTCCGTGTTACGTTCAGCTTTTCGTTGTGTTGTGACCTTTTCACACATCGCCCCATTCAAAATGGGGACCCCCTAAATTTTTGCTCCGTTCCGGTCTTTTGGCTTGGGTTTTCTTCTCTCTCTCTCGCTCTATCTCTTTTCTGATGTCCGCCTTTTCGAGGGGTTGCGCCCGTTGGCAAGTTTAAGTGTGAAACTGACCAAGTCTAAAATTAGGGTTTCATCGTTTCTGGTCAGTCCGAGGTCAAGTAAAGTGAATAAATTGAAAATTGAACTTAACATTGTTGTTAGTATGCTTCCAGCAGGTTCTCATCAGGTTCGAATTCCAAGGTAATTACTATTTTTAGTAAGTGTGAAAAATCAGGGCAATTTTCAGCTATTTTGAGATTCCGTCACGCAGCATTTGAGCATATCAAGATACTCGCATGCAAAATTTGAGCGGCGGACAACTTACTATTTTTAGCGGTCCAGCTTCCGGGGCAAATTTCAAGGTTCAAATGCAGAGATTTTCTTTGCATGTTGGCATATTCCTTCTGGGTTTTGAGACCGCGATGATGTAACATGCAAGACGAAACGACCACTTTCGAGGATTGCCTTCCGAGGCTATTTTTAGGGTTTGCATGTCGGGTTTCTTTTGCATGCCGTTGATTCCTGATGGGTTTTTGAGAGCTTCACGATGGTGTGACATGCAAACGAATACTCACCCAAGAAGGAACTTGCTATTTTGAGATGTGTCCGTCCTAAAATTCACAAGGCGATGGCTTCGCAAAAAGCGAAAATCGAGATCATTTATGCGAGCGGAGTGGGTTTCCGGCTTAACCTAAGCGTAAAATTAAAATTTTCAAAACCGGTGTAAACCACCGCGATCAGCATTCTTCAGGCTATCTGCTGGTGAAATTTCGAGTCAAACGGAGCACTTACTATTATAGTAAGTCAGATTGGAAACTGGCTAAAAATAGTAAATCAGCGCATGCGTTGATGTCAGCCAGCAGGTCACGTGGTGAGGAGCGCCTCATCCAAATTTCAACTCGATCGGAGCATGGGAGCTATCAAAAACATGAGGTTACTATTTATAGTAAACCACCTTCAGAAACAGGCTAAAAATAGCAGGTCAGCTAAAAATGGCAGTGTAGACAGGACAATGAAGCTATGAGGATGCTACGTTCAAAATTTCAAGTTGATCCGAGCTTCAGAGGTGCAAAAATGAGAAGGCTTACTATAAATAGCAGGGTATGAAATACTGGCAGGGAACAAGAAAATTTGTCTAAGTCTGGAACTTCGTCCAGCAGGCTTGGCAAAATGCGCCCAGTTGATGAGGAGGCGTGAAAAATTTCAAAGTTATAAAGTTCATCCACCACACAGGGCAAAATGCGCCCAAACTGGAGAAAGTCAAACGGAGTCAACATCATTTATCCTTCTGCCTAGCTCAAACGCGCCCCAGGTGAGTAAGCAAGTTCAAGAAAATGCTAAGTATGAAGTTCGTCCTGCTCAGGGGGCAAAATGCGCCCAAGATGAAGAAGTCAAAGAAAGTCAACGAAATTTCATCCTCCTGCTAGGCCAAAATGCGCCCAACTTGAAGAGGGAAAAGTTGAAAAATTTTCTAAGTATGAGAAATCCGCCTCACCCCTCAAAATGCGCCCAAGATGCAAGTTTATCCTGTACACAAGGCAAAATGCGCCCAAAAGCAAATTGGTCAAAGCAAAGTCAAAGTTTCTTATCCTCCTCAAGGGGCAAAATGCGCCCAAAGTCATGCATGTGAAGACAAAATTTGGAAGGTGAAGAGTCACTCTTGGGGCGTTGGAAAAAGTTTATCCTTCACACACATCAAAATGCGCCCAAAGGAAGAGAGAGTCAACAAGTCAACATTTTTTTTATCCTTCACAGGCATGAAAATGCGCCAAGGTTAGAAGAGGGTCAACACAGTCAACAAGCTCGTCCTCCTTACCCTCCAAAATGCGCCCAAACTTGTGCATGTCAAGACAAAAAGGTGGAGTTGAAAGGTCATCCAGTGGATAGGCTCAAATGCGCCCATGTTTGGATAGTAAATGGTGAATAGGGGTGGTAAATGGGATGAAAATTTTGCCAAGGCGTGGTAAACTCAAGGTAAAAGCTAGGCGTTATCCTCCATCATGTGTAGAATGCGCCCAAGGTGGTGGGCCTTAGAGAAATTTGGCTAGGCGTATGTGTTGGGCGCCTAAAGTCACAAGGTGTTAGAAATATTTCAAGGCGTGATTTTTCCTTAAGTGCTAAGCGCCTCAAGTAGAAAATTAAATATTTTCTAAGTGTTGGAGAAGTTGCCTAGGCGTTGGTTTTTTTAAATCAATATTTTCAAGTATGAAGTGTGAAGTGAGCAATGAAAGTGTGCTAGGCATGGATAAAATTTTGCTAAGTAAAGTTGAAATTTCCTAACACCGGCGAGTGAGCAAATAAAATTTTCTAAGGAAAATTCTCAAATGCAAGAGATGATTAAAATATTTTTCTAAGGCAAATATTTTCTTTCTTAGAAAATACGCCTAGAGCCTCAGAGTGATGAAATTTCTCAGAGCACGAGCAACTCTTCAGTGACGAAGTCAGAGATGGATGATAATGCAAGATGATTCAAGTTCTTCAAGAAGTCAGAGCAACACAGGATGATCGCAGGCGAAGAACGAGAATAAATTTGATGAAAGAATATTTTCTAAGGTTCAAAATTCAAGAATATTAAATGAACCCGTTCATTGGGCACCCATGAATTCGACGCGTTCTGGAGAAAATTTTCTTCTGGGTATCGAAGATTGCCGATGAGGAGTTGATTTTAAGGTCTTCCACAGCTTGTCGAGGATTCTGGGATGAAGATTTTTGATGGGCACCAGGTTGATGAATTTTCCTAAGGGAAAATTTGAAAATTTTCTAAGGCAAAAATGAAGAAAATGTGTTTTCAAGGTGAAATTCTCCAGACGATGAGTTTGAAAGAAACGGCCTAGGTGAATTTGTTCAAATTCTTCACGAATATAGTTTTCTCGAGCCAGAGATGGATAAAATCAAGGTTGTCAGAGCTCTAGCAGGTAAAATGAATTTCTTGAAAATGCAGTCGAAGTAGATGATACGCCCTTGAAGAGGGTGGATTGAAAATTTGGCTAAGGCATGAAGAATCTGAACGCGAAAGCGACGAACACTGGGAAGATGGAACGTGAAAATCTTGGTAAGTAAGTTGAGTTTATATTGTGAAGTGTTCTAATGCTTCTCTCCTTGCTTGTTTTGCAGGAGGAACGTTGAAGCCAGAGCACGATGTCTGGAAGTGGTGAAGCACGATGATATCACAACCTTCGAAGGAGGATAAAGTTACAAGTTTCAACCTCAAAGGAAGAAAGTTGCGAAAAATGGCTAGGTGTTAGCCTCAAGTGACAAAGAAGTTGAAGAACAAAGGTCAAGAAGAAGATCGAGGATAGTGTGAACGCGTCTACAAATGGAATCTTCTAGAAGGCATAATGGGCATTATGGCTCATTTATTACCCCACTCTCTTTTGTGGCGGTTTTTAGGGCAAATCATGTTTAGGGCTGAGGTGGCACGATTTGGGCCATCCAACCAATTGTAACCCTAGCCGTCTTTTGGGACTTGGCTAGCTATATAAAGGGGGAGTCCCCCTCATTTGTAACTCAGTAGTAGTAGACAGAGAAGATTAGAGTAGAAGTTAGAATAGAGGGATAACTTAGAAGTAGCCTAGTATAGATTGATAGTGTAGTTTGAAGAAGAGGGAAAGTTTTCCCCTTTGAAAACTTTGTAAGAAATTGTTGTGAACACTCTCTCAATAAAAGAGCTTTTCATTGATGGTGAACTTCGTCTTTGTTGTGAGTAGCTAGCAAGGTTTCTTCGTCCTTCTGATTCAAGTAGTGACTTAAAGTAGAATAAGTTTCATTTCATGCAAGTAGAGGATAGTAATTGTGGAATGTGGTGTTTGATCTAAGCAACTTGGTCTATCCATACCACTAGTGTATTTGCTGATGGTGAATGCGCCTTGTGCGGTCAACTGGAATATCATGCACTTAACTTCAATCATAGTTTGAATGATGGTATGCGTCGTTGTGATGGTATCTTCATGTCAAGTGGTGGTTTGAACATCTTTAGTCATCTCCCTTGAAGATTGCACCGACTCCGTGGAAGCTGTCCGATGCGAGGCAAAGCGAAGTCCGGTTAGAAGTTTGCTGAAGTTGAGCTCCATATCCCACGCCTTAGAATAGATTTAGACTCTCTGAACCCTACCCCATTTCAATTCGGTACCGGTTAGAATAGGAAACCCGCACTTCATCAATAAATCTTTCGAGCATTTGAATTCCTTTCTCCTGGCCGAACAATTCTGTAAGTCCCCTTGAAATACCAGCAAATCACATCGAGCCAAACTGAGCCTATTCGCACTTAAAGAACCTTGGAGTTGAACGCATGAACTTTCTTGCAATCTTAGCATGCGGAATACTTTGATCAAGAGAGAATAGGGAAGCCGTTGGCAACTTTATTCTGCGTTGGTGTGGTCACGAAAAACACATCAACAGGAACTGGCGCTAGAAGGAGGGCTTTCAAGGATTCTTCGCAATAAAGCAATCATATTCAAATAAGAAGGGATTTTCATTCAAAAGAAGTTCATTGGAGAAAGAAATTATCATGAGTAAAGATGGTGCTACCGCATAGAGAAATATTCCCAGTGTTGCAGCCTAACTTGGGATTCAACGATGATCAGGAGGACATTCTTTCGGGATTGAACAATCTTGCTTGGAAAACAAAGGAGAGCTACGCCCAGTACATGCGAACTTGCTTCGTGTTGGAGGAAGAAGAAGAAAAGGCTATTGAAATTCAAGTTGCAATTGAAAGGAATTTGCTTGATCAAAGACTACCACTTGCTCCCCTTCCCCGCCGACAGTAATCAACTACATCCTGGATCGCATTAGCTCATTCTCACCTGATAAGTTGAAAAGAATCTTGAGGTCCACGCCAAGTTCATCCAAAGATTTTGTGGAGTTGGAATTGCCTATGCGAGCAAGGAAGAAGAAAGAGAGTCGTTCAAGTGAAGAAGTATTTTCAAACGAAGAAGTTCAGTCCAGTGAAGAAAACAGAGAAGAGATTTCAAGTTGGTTTCGAACTCCACCAAGTGCTTCAAGGTTTGCTCAGCCTAGAACAGTTCAAGTTACTACACCAGTGTTTGTTCAGCAACCAGTCCAGACTACCACAACTCCAGTAATTGTATATCAAAGGCGGCAGCCAATTCAAGCAATGGCTCAACCAGGAGGTCAACCAGGAGGCCAACCCGCCCCTAACGGTGCTACTTGGCTAGTCACTAATCCATCCCCTCTTGAGTTCGCAGACTATCATGATATGCCGAAAAATCCGGAGCATTTTTGCACCAAGTATCAAGTCCATGACCCAAACCGTTTTGCTGAGGACCACATTAAGATGTTCGAAGATCATTTAAGAAATAGACAAATTGCATACGCGGATGTGAAGTGCAGATTGTTCCCATATTCCTTGGGAGAAGAAGCACATTTTTGGTTTATACACTTACCAGTTGGGTCCATCCGAACATGGGAGCAGATGAAAGAGGCTTTCATTGGAAAGTTTGGTATTCCTATCACCCCAGTAGAGCTCTTCCGTCAATTCACGGAGGTAAGAAGATAGGACAAAGAGCCCATTCATGCCTTCAACAATAGATTCCAAAAGGCTCTCACAAGGCTACGTACTCCATACATTGTTCCCGATGCTCGAGAAAATTACTATACAGCCTTGGACCCATTGACCGCGATGTTTGTAAGACAAGCTCATCCCATTCCAGCGGATATGAACCAAGCGTATGCTAAGGCGGTTGAAGTAAGTCAGAATATGGGCCAAAACATAACTGGACCTTTGTACACTGGCTTGGTCACCACGAACAATCAAATGCAAACTCTTAGTCCGGCATGGAATCAGCAAATTCCAGCGTTGAATCCAGTTCCGCAACTGGCTTATCATGTTACGCCACCATCAGATCAATTGGTTCTCCATCCTGGGGTACCTCTATCCCAGACTCCGGCGACACGGCCTGTTTATCTCCAGAATACAGTGCCGTCAACGAGGACACAAGAGGAGAGAGATGAAATGAAAGAATTAGTAGAACAAATGAAAAGGCTGTCATCTGAGGTGACTCACCTCAGAAACCAAAATAATCAAATGCAATCTATGTTGAAGAATTATCAGGCACATCCAGGTGCCAATCGAGGATATCACAATAATCCTCAACACCATCAAGATGCCCATCAAGGACATGGACACGACAACAGCCATGGGTATCGAAGTAACAATCAAGGATATCAAAAGAGGTCCTGGAATACTGGACCTAACAACGGAGGAGTTCCATCACCGCTAGATAACCCGCCGCCTCCAGAGAATCGTCCCACAGACAGAGTATTTTTGGCAGAAGCTGCTATGTCCGGATGGTGTAGACTCCACAATACAAGTCAGCACTCAAAGTTGCAGTGCCATGAGTTTCAAGTAGCGGCTGATATCTTTAAAGGAGAAGTAAAAAGCACGGAGGGCACTGAGAATCCTCCAACCACTGGGTATGAAATTGTCCCAGTACAAAGATATGACCAGGCACTAATCATAGAAAATGTCAATGTCACGTTTGGTTATCAAAGCTACGCGCCACCGGAAGTTAATTACAGATTTCCACCAGCATCGGCCAATGGTCCCGTGGAGGCGCCAGATACTCAAGTTTATGAAGAAGCTCAAGTTTATTCAGAGGCTCAAACGTATTCAGATGTTCAGGACAGTTACTCAGAGGAGCCACTTGAGCAAGGTAACTACATTTTTCCACCCCTCAACAATAGTGTGTTGGTAGAAGGGAGAAGAGAGGTGCAGGCATTTCAGACCTCAGGGGGAGCAGCACCCAAAGAATATCAGAGGACCTATCATCAAAAAGAGCCTTTGACGTCCTCGATTCCTCCGAATAATTTTGCGACCCCGCCGAATCCAAATGCAAGCAACAATCCAAATTTGCCTCGGGATTCTCCGGAGTATAGACAACATAATGTGATGCAGAATAGAAATGGACAGCAAACTGTCCAACAGCCAGTCCATGTGATGCAGCGTCCTCAAAAGGACAATCTTCCAAAAGATGACATGAAAAGATTAAGTTCCTATGTGCTAGACGAAGTTAAGAAGATAAAAGTCAGTCTCCCTTTGTATGAGCTGATGAAGATCTCAGAAGTGAGAGATACAATTTTGGGAAGTCTCTATGAAACACCGGCTGTGAAAAGCACACCTCAAGAAGCACCTAGTTCATCTAGGAGTCCTCCAGTCAACACCCAGCCTCGTCCTGTGCAGAGCGCAAACATGGTAGAAGAGGTGCCTTACGCGCCGTTCAACGCTTGGGAGGCTCCACAGCAGTCGCAAGGTTTTGTGGGGGTAGTACAAGGATCTTCAAGTGAACCTGAGAAGCCAAGAACTGAAGACAAGAGAAGAGTCAGATTCAATTTGCCCACAGAGCAAAAACAAGAGCAAACCCAAAAAGTCACCCATGATAATCAGATTCCACAATGGGATGAAAAAAATGAAAGAAAGAGCATTGTACCAGAGGAAAAGAAGAAACCAGTGGTATTCTACCAGGGGAAAGATGAACCAGCCCCGTTCCTGGTATCGGTTAGAATATTTGGAAAACTATTGCACAATTGTTTGATTGACTCCGGCGCTTCTAGCAACGTTATGCCATTAAAGGTGTGCCAAAGGTTGGGTATAGTCCTGTTGCATACCACAAAGAAGGTGACCCAGCTTGATAAGACTGAAGTTCCAGTGGTTGGAAAGCTGAATAATATCCACATGCAATTGTCAGCGGATCCCCGAATTCAGAGTTGTATTGACATATCAGTGGTCGATATACCAGATGGGTATGGCATGTTGCTGAGCCGAGACTGGGCTAGAAAGTTAAACGGATACATTGCAACGGACTTCTCTCACATGTGGCTCCCATGGAAGGGAGTCCCAAATCAAATCAAGATCGAAAGTACACCAAGGTTGAAGCTAATGATCACAGAATATGGCGAAGATAATCAAATAATGTTTGTAGAGACTGACTTAGGCTCATATAGGCCTGTCAAACAGGAAGTGTTGATGCTGCAAAGTGCAAATGAGGGAAAATGTTTTGAAAATGCCACTTCCACCGAAGTGTTGATTGAAAGTGACTCAAGTGATAGTGAAGGTGGAGGAACATTTGAAAACTTCAGGGATTTCGTCCTTGGCAGTGTGAAACAAGAAACAGAGTTGGGTAAAGATGCTTCCATCAAGAATTTGCTGCTTCCCAACTGGTGTAGAATACACGAAGCATTTCATTCCGAGATCACTTGTGCCATGTGCAAAGTGGCACTAGAACAAGTCGCTAGGCTCGTTCCCCATACTTCATTGCAAGAAGAACATCATAAGATGGATGAAGAAAAGGAGATTTTAATAGAAGAACATCAGAAGATGAATAAAGAAAACAGTGTTTTAATAGAGGAACTCGTTGAAGAGGGTACCACTCAGTTAAAGATCGAAGAAAAGGCTCCAGAGGTCTGTAATCAAGAAGAAACGCATGTTCAGTCTCCCAGTACTACAGAGAATCAAGTATGGACTTTGAGGTTTGATGGATCAAAGTCCAAGAAAGGAAATGGAGCAGGATTTGAATTGGTTAGCCCAACGGGAGAAGCTTATTTGGGTTCCTATAGGCTCCAATTTTCATGTACCAACAATGTTGCTGAATATGAATCCCTGATTCACGGATTGCTCCTTGCAATTCAGAAGGGAGCTAAGATTGTACATGCCATTGGAGATTCTGACATTGTGGTCCGCCAAGTGAGGAAGCAGTTCGCCTGCCACGACAAAAGATTGGGCCGTTACCGAAATAGAGTTTGGGACCTGATAGAGAGCTTTGATGCGTTCAACATAAAGCAAGTCTACCGATCTAAAAATACCGTTGCAAACTCTTTGGCACAGGCTGCCAGTTCTTTGGAACCATTAGCAATGGAAGGGTTAAAGAAGTTCACAGTAGAGTTGGTTTCAACCCCGGCAATCCCTGATAACATAAAGAATTTCCAAGTGTTTGATGATGACAAGCAGATTTTAGATTTTCTCACGAGCTCGGGAGTGTTTGAAGCACAAATCATAGATGAGGAAGACACTGAAGAAGCAGAATATGATACAGAAGGAATTTTGAATTTAAAGACTAATGTAATCCCAAGAGGAATGGATGAGTTAGAAAGACTATTTGACACTGACAAATTGAGCAGAAATCAAAGCACTCAGGGCAATGATTGTGAACCTGTCAATCTAGGAACTAATGAACAAGTGAAGAGGGTTTTTATTGGGAAGGTTTGTACACCAAAAGAGAAAGAAGGCATCTTAAAAGTCATGAAGGAATTTCCAGAAGTGATAGCCTGGGGATATGAAGATCTCAAGACATAGGATACATCACTGATTACACATACAATACCACTGAAGCCAGGCAGTAAGCCTTTCAGACAAAGGCAGAGGCTGGTGAATCCACTGTTAGATCCGTTAATCTATCAGGAAGTCAAGAAACTTCTTTCCGCCCGGATTATTTTCCCAGTAAGGCACTCCACGTGGGTCGCCAATCTAGTACTGGTCAGAAAGAAGAATGGAGAAATAAGGTTATGTGTAGACTTCCGCAATTTGAACAGAGCCTCTGAGAAAGATAATTATCCATTGCCTTCATTGGATGAAGTATTACAGATAGTGAATGGTTCACAAATGATGTCCTTTTTGGACGGATATTCGGGCTATAACCAAGTAATGGTTGAGCATGAAGATAGATTGAAGACTGCGTTCACCACGAAATGGGGAACCTTTGCTTTTAGAAGAATGCCCTTTGGCCTAATCAACGCGGGAGCTACTTTCCAACGAGCAATGGATATCGCTTTTCGAGATCTAGTTGGAAAATGCATAATTATTTACATGGATGACTTAACTGTGTTCTCAAAGAAAAGAGGGGATCACGTTGAGGATTTGAGAAAGATATTCCAGAGATGCAGAAGATTTGGTGTCTCTCTAAATGCTAAGAAATGTATATTTGGTGTCACCGAGGGTAAACTGTTGGGTCACGTCATCTCAGAGAAGGGTATATCAATTGACCCTGAACGTATTGAAGCTATCTCAAAGATTGGTTTACCTGGAAGCCAGAAAGAGTTGAGGTCATTCTTTGGCAAGATTAATTTTGTCAGAAAGTTTATAACTGGGTTTGCCGAGATAGTGAGGCCACTAAATGAAATCATGAAGAAGGATGCAAAGGTTGAGTGGACTCCACAAACTAGAAAGGCTTTTGATGAAATTAAGCAAGCTATAGTGGACGCTCCCGTACTGGTCAGTCCAGACTATACAAAGCCTTTTTATCTGTATTCATTTTCCTCAGAGCATACTTGCGCAGTAGTATTGACTCAAAGAACTGAGGAAAAGGATGAGCATCCAATTGCTTGCAGTTGTAGTTTTTGTGTTATTTTAGTCAGTTCCAGAAATGGCTAAGTCTGGAATGAAAAGAGCAGCTTTTCAAAAAGGCGCCCTTGTTTTTCACCCTTCAGATGATGTTTTCTGGGGAAATGTGCCTTTGCAACTGTCGTGCAGAATGAGGTCAGCTCCGCAGTGAACCTGAGATCTAGTCCTGAAAGTTGATAAAATAGAAGTTATGAAGGATTTTGTTTTTCCCTTCCTACAAGATCGGGATGTCAAAATTTGACTAAGTCTGAGAAAAAGCGCAGCTTTTGAAAAAGGCGCATGGATTTTTGAGCCTTCAGATGTCAGTTTTATGGTATGCAGTCTCAAGGTACCTTTTGATTAGTTTTTGTTCAGCTCTGCGATGCACCTGTCAGCCAGTCAATCGGAGAAGTCAGTCAACCAGGGTCAGAAGATGAACAGAGGTCCCGACAGAGGTTTTAGCTTAAATTTTCATGAAATTTGGCTAAGTCTGGAATTCGCCTTAAGAGCTCAAAGTTGAATTTTCGAAAGAGAGTTGAATGGACGCCTTAACTGGAGTTTTGACTGCAGTTAGACTAAACGTTTTCTGGGTTGTCATCTTCAATTCGTATATTGGCATGTCGAGTGATCTTTCAGTTTGCATGTCAAGTTAACTAGTTTGCATGTCAAGTTAACTACTTTGCATGTTGAGTTAACTTGTTTGCATGTTCAGTTAACTAAAGTCTGTACTTGAAAGTCAACTTTAGTTCACATGCATGACGAATTTTGGTTGAAATTATGAAAATTTTGTGAAGTAGGCGCTTCACCCTTTGTCAACTGAAGTTCCAAAAGGGGACGCCATATTTGATTAAATTAAATATCATGAATTATGTGAAGTTGGCGCATTTGCTTTGGAATGTCAACTTGAGTTCCAAAAGGGACGATATTTTTAGAATTAAAGCATGTGAAGTTGGCGCATTCACTTCTTGAATGCCAACTGAAGTCTTGAAAGGGTCGCCATTTTTTGAATTGATTTAAAGCATGAAGTTGGCGAACTCATCTCAATCAAGATTGTCAACTGAAGTTTTCAAAAGGGACGCTTTAGTTCTTAATTGTTAATTTAATAAATTTTGAAGATGGCGAGTTCAATGAAGATGGTCAACTGAAGTCTAAATCGCATGGTTTTGTCAACTGAAGATTGAAAGGGAAAACCCTAAAGCATGGCGCTTTATTTAGCATATTTTAGTTTCAGTTAACTAAAATGAGGTCCAATTAGAAGCCAAGCACCATTTTTCAAGCTTTAGTGCTTTATGCGAATTTCAATGATGAAAGCTTATTTATTTCAGCCTTGGCGTCCATTATTTCTTCATTTCAAACTTCGAAGCCTATATTCTTCTTGAGCGAGTAGCAAGCTAAAGGTGCTACAGGTGTCAGAATTCAGCGTTCTTCATAGCATCGGATTCAGATTGTTCAGAGGAAGAAGATTCCAGACTTTATTTTCACTTTGCATGCAGGTTTCATCAAGTTCCAAAGAAGAGGTTGGTGAATTCTATAGAAGCAGAACAAACAAAACTTTCTCTCTTCTGTCTTATTTCTTCTATTTCTCATCTTAGGTACTTTCTTCGCATGTCAAAGAAAACAGCAAAATATTCAGAATCTGACCATCTGGGTTCGCATATTTCAGCATCAGCAGCAAAACCCATGTCTTAGATTTTTTCGAGAAAATTGCCCCGCAGCCTTCATTCTGAAGCTCTATGCTTTTTTCCGAAGATTTCTTTGCATGTGGGATAAATTCACATCTTTTTGAAAATCAAATCATCTGGGTTTGTTTAGAATTCCGTTGTGCATAAAACCCATGTTCCAGATTTTCTCATGAAAAATTGCCCCGATAAGCTCTTGAACCCCTGCTTTTATCGACTAAAAAGTCTCTGCATGCCTAGCTAAAACTCACTTTTTCAAAGTTTTATTGATCTGGGTTTGCTTAGAATATGATTTTGCACAAAACCCACGTTTCAGAAAAATTTCGAAAAACTTTCCCGCGGTAAGCTATTTTTAGTCTTGTCCAGAGCTTTTTCAGCCTCTTCAGAAAGTTGTCAGAATATAGTCATGTTCACAGTCAACGGGTAAGTTTTTCAGAAGGCAGTTCTACTAGACTGAATTCAAGGCCAAATCGGTCTTAATTTAGGTTTTCATCAGAGCAACTGACAATGAAGCATTAAGTTGCAAAAGAAACAGAGATCACTTCATTTACGGAGCCGCCAAAGTCACTTAGATCCTGTGCCATTATCTCCGTGAAAATGGTACCTACGCTGATCTCAAGGTTGTACAAACTAAGTTTCAGAAGCTTGTTCGTGATATCTTGATGGAGATCTTGTGATGTCTAAGTTGGATCACATTTCAGTGATTTCAACTAGTTTCAAAAAGACGGCTGAGGATGTCAAAGAGTGCATACATACGATCAAGGATGATGACAGAGAATTGAAGAGACAGATTATTGTTTTGGACAGCGTCAAAGTGCCAAAAGATAGAGTGATTGATGAATTCTTGTTCGAAGTGTTAGACCGAGATGACATGGAGTGATCTGCCAGTTGGAACCTGCAGTTAATTTCGAGGGTTGAGTCATGAGCAGCAGTTAACTCGACTTTCAGTCTTGAGTTCACTTGCTGACTTCACACATGCTTATCTCATCCTTGGAATTATCGTCACAGGAGTTAGGGTTAGGGTTTCCAGTTAACTGAAGGTAGTGTCCAGTTAACTTTGCTTTAAATAAGGACGCATGCTTGCACATGGTCCATTTAGGTTAGTTGTTCGATGGTAGCTTTCCAGCTTAACTCTATAATTTCCTATTAGGCTTTAATAATTAATCTTGCATGCATTTGCTAGATCAGAGTTAACACAAGGTGATTTTAGGGTTCCCTACACTTGATGTATATAAATAAGAGCTTTTGCTCATGTAATTAGCTTTTGGGAGAGAGAAATATGGTGCCTCTACCTTGCCCTCAATATTGCTCTTTGGTATTTGTTCATGTGACTTTGCTATTAATTAATTATGCACATAGGGTTTCATGCAATTGTAATGTGAATTCTTTCTGTTTGTGCAACTTTACCATTATGATCAATTGTTGGTGCCACATAGGGTTTCAAGAGGTTGATGATAAAATCGTTTTGTGAATCTTTTATCATTATGATCAAGTGTTATGCCACATAGGTTTTGTGAGATTGTGATGATAAATCTGTTTTGTAAGTCTTTACTATTTTGATCAAGTGTTATGCCACATAGGGTTTCATAAGATTGTCATGGTAAATTCTTAAATCTGTTTTGTGCCCAATAAACTTGTCTAGATTGAGCTGATAGATGCGCCACCTTGCCTTCAAGTAGAGAATCTAAACTCGTTTATCGTCTGATAGTCAAAACCCTGCTCCATTTCCTCATGCTCTGTTTTCTTGAGGAAACTGGATAGATTTAAAGTAGATAGTTTAGTTGTAGTTAATGATCTACGAAACCAGAAAATCCTTAGCTGCAACGTTCTTGGTTTTCTTAACCTTGTGCCTCTTCCAGGTGAGAACAAAAAGATAGGACTTAGATTACTTTTCTTTTTCATGCATTCCAGCACAACGAGGGAGCTTCCCCTCCTAATTTGAAGAGCACTCATTGTGTAGTGTACATAGCTGTCCGTACAAACCTGCACTCCAGAGGTGTTAGATTTTACGCCAACAGATTCATAAGCAATCACTTTCCCGTCTTGCATTAGTACTCCTCCTAATCCTTCTCCACAAGCATCAGTTATGACTATGAAGTTTCCTTCAGGATCAAGTATCTTAAGAATAGGTGCGGTAGTTAATTTCTCTTTGAGTAAGTCAAATGCTTTTTGACACTCCTCGTTCCATTCAAACCTTTTTCCTTTCTTCTGTAATGAAGTTATAGGAAAAGCAATTTTAGAGAAATTTGCCACAAATTTTCTATAATATCCTGCCACACCCATAAAACTTCTTACTTCATATACATTTTTAGGTATAGGCCACTGTACTATAGCTTTAATCTTGGCAGGATCTACTGATATTCCTTCTGCCGAAATGACATGACCCAGATAATGAACCTTTTTCTGATAGAACGAGCACTTAGATAGTTTTCCATACAGTTTATGCTCTCTTAACCTTTGTAAAACCATCTCCAAATGTTTGCTATGTTCTTCTTCATTTCTAGAATAAATTAGAATATCATCTAGAAAAATTAGAACAAACTTGTCCAGATAATCTCTAAATACACTGTTCATGAGATTCATGAATGCTGCTGGTGCATTTGTCAATCCAAAAGGTAATACAGTAAACTCATAATGTCCATACCGTGTTCTAAAAGCTGTTTTGAAGATATCTTCATCCTTAATTCTCAGCTGATGGTATCCAGACCTTAAATCTATTTTTGAGAACACTGTTGCTCCTTTCATTTGATCAAAAAGATCATCAATGCGGGGTAAAGGATACTTATTCTTAATCGTAGTCTTATTAAGCATACGATAGTCTATACACAATCTTAAAGTTCCATCCTTCTTTTTGACAAATATCACAGGTGCTCCCCATGGTGAAACACTTGGTCTTATCAATCCTTTTGACAATAACTCATCTAATTGTGCTTTCAACTCCATGAGTTCAGTAGCAGTCATTCTGTATGGCACCTTAGAAATAGGTTCGGTTCCAGGAACTAGATCAATGGAAAAGTCAAATACCCTTTTTGGTGGTAAACCAGGTAGTTCATCAGGAAAAACATCAGAAAATTTCTTTAAAATGGGATATTTTTCCATATCCGTTTTTCCACTTTCCTCAATCTCTCCATCTTCTAGTTCTTGTTGACTTTGAAAATCAAAATTTTCATTTTCATACTCAATATCTTCTATTTTTTCTGCAAAGAGTTTGCACCCTTTCTTCTTAGCTCTAAGAAGTTGCATTGCTGATATCTGCCTGATTTTTACTTCTCTAGGTACTCCTTGAATCTTGACTGGATTTCCATAGTCGTCTAAACATTCAACTGTCTTAGTATTACAATCCACTATGGCTCTGTGTTTCCATAACCAGTTCATTCCTAAAATAACATCATAGGATCGTAGTGGGGCAACATAAAGATTGACTTCGGTTGTGAAACTAGGTAGTTCTATTTTAGCTTCAAACAGACATTGGTCCACCCTTGCTCTTGTGTTGTTTGCATATTCAACACTCCATGACATAGCCATGTGTCCTGCCTTTCTAGTTAATTGATTTGCTATCTTAGGAGAAATAAAGTTTTCAGTAGCACCAGTATCAATCAAAATAGAAATAGGCAAACCAAATAAAGTACCTGGTGTCTCAATTGGCGTTATTTGATATTCAGCCTGACGATCATTAACAGCGGCGTGAATCCTTTGTTGAAACATTGCTTGCTGACTTGGTAGCGCATTGCCATGAGATTGAGTTCCTGAAGTCTTATTAGGACATTCATTTGCATAGTGATCTCCTTTGCAAATAAAACACCCCGATCTTGGACCTCTTTTCACATTAGCTTCTCCAGTTTTGTTTGAACTTACAGTGGTTTTGTTAGCATTGCCAGTGTTGGTATTGCTTCTCTTGCGATCACTTTTGAAATCTTTTCCACCATAGCGAAATCTTTTTCCTTTTGACTTAGCAACACCTTGTATAGATTCATCCTTCCTAGGATTTGTTTTATTAAAAACTTCAGCCTCTTCCTTGTGTTCTTTTCTTTCTTGCCTTGCAAAATCTGTCTTCAGTTTCTGTTCTTGCTTAAGAGCTTTTTCATATACCAATTCCATAGTTGTTGGTCCATGCATATCAACTTCTCCACCAATCTTACTATTAAGTCCTAAGATGAATTTTCTGATACGAAAACGTTCATCCTTATGGTATATGGGAACATAGCGAAGAAGTCTAGTAAACTTCTCCCAGTACTCATGTACTGTCATGTTTCCCTGCTTCAATTCTTCAAAATCAGTTAACTTTTGGTCATAAAAGAGTTGGGGTAACCATCTCTTTCGGAATATTTCAACAAACTCATTCCATGTCAATTTCCACGAGCTTATAGTCAATTCCAGTTTCTTGTTCATCCACCAGTTAGAGGCTTCACCTGCTAACTGATAAGCACCCCAAGCTGCCTTAGTAACCTCGTCATAATTCCTTATTTCGAAGTACTTTTCCATTTGTACTAACCATATTTCAGCTTCGTCACCTCCAGCACTTCCGTCAAACTTAGGAGGGTATATCTTCTTCATATCCCTTGTTAACTCTGTGGATACTTGTTTCTTCGTTTTCTCAATTGACAGAGTTGGAGATTTCTCTTTTTCATGGTTATGATTAATGTCTTCTTCATGCGAAGAACTTCCCTCCTCATTATTGACGATTGGTATCTCAACTTCTTTTGACTTTTCAAGATTGGTCAGTCTCGTCAGAATCTGATCCAACTTGGCTTCCATTCCTATTGGTTCTTGATCGCCTTCTCGACTAGTTCCAGGATTGCTTCGAGATCTTTCGTAAGTTCTCACCATTATTAAAAGATTTGTCTAACCTGAATATTTAATTCATGTTAATCTTACTACCATTTTACTTTTAAGTAAAATATATATATACTTACAAAGAAAACACATGCATATAAACAACAAAGTTTACAATAGACGTAATTGATGAACAATATCGTTTTATTTATATTAATAGGAATCAATATTCCATCGATTACATAGGACTTTTCAAAAAGTCAAGAGGGGAGTAAGATTCACCCTCAGACTCGTAACTTAAGGGGGTATATCCTATTGATTGAGAGAATTGGTGATCTCTTTCGTTTTCTTCATCTCTAATTTGCTCATACCTATCCCAAAATGGGTAGTATCCTTCGGATTTATTGTCCGATACATAATTGCGTAAAGCAATATTGTTATGGTGCTCATCAACAATGTTTGCAGACATTTGTTCATGAGAACATTTCTCCATTGGTGGTGTCTTAGGCGTATAGCCTTTAGACTCGTTACTCGAAGAAATTTCAATAATTTCAGCTAGAGGTTGAACCCTTGGATCCCTAAAGACAAGTGCAAGATTTGTACTTTCTTCAGATGGCATATCTCTGGAGAGTGGTAACATATCAGATTCCTCAGATAGTATTGCAGGAAGGTAGTTATACATTGCCTCCATCTTCATCTTTCTCTTCTCAAGACTGATTCGAGAAAGTGCATGACTGAAGGTTTCTGTATCACTCAACCAGATTGCGTTGTCGTCATTGGTTCCTTGGATGGTTCTAACGATAGCTTCTTTTTCCTTCTTGGCCTTCAGGTAGCACTCATTTCCTATAACAGACTTTCGTGCTGTCATTCTGATACGCACCATCCTGACACAAGTATTTTTCACAACATGAGATTATGTTGGAAAGGGAAAGTAAATGAGCTCATAGGTTCTAGAGTTAAAACCTGGTAGCTCTGATACCACATGTAACGACCCGACATCTACGTAAAATAAAAATTTCTAACTTTTACAACTTTTAACCATAGTAAACGAGTAAATAACATAGTAATAAAATTTTTCTTTTCTTTTCGAAATAAAGTACAAAATATAAATATGATTTCAAAGCTTTTCCCAATTTAAATAACTTTAACTTTTCAAATGAATAACAGAGTATGAAAGTATAAGAAGTACATACACAGCTTTAACAACTTTTGCACAAATAGAAGTAAGATGGTCCAGGTTCTTCCCTTTCAAATCTTGGTTCTTCGGTTGTCAGGTTGTGGAGGAGAAACATCACTCGGGTGCTTTTCCGCCAACCATGGACTAATAATGCGGTCCCCCGCACATTCATTTTTCAATGAATGGCCCTCCCTTCGTCGAAGAGATTGGTTGAGTGACCGATTTCGTTAACCAATTGAGCATAGTGTCGTGCCCTACATTACTAGATTCTTGTATCTTACAATCCCAACCTAGTATGTACGTTCTGGATCACTGCGTACTGACAATGTAATCATCTTCCTAAATTAAGAGGATGTAGTACATTACATTACTATGGCCATAGTATTTTGGTTCAGTAAACGATTGAGTAAGTCATCTATCACTTACACTACTCAGGGCCGATTTGCCTTTGGGCTACCTTACTCTATGCGTAGGCCATGTCCTTCAGTGGGTTCAGTTTACCCTAGACATCCTACCTCAAACAGTTTACTGGAAATGAGTCTTTAAGAAAGTGTTTACTATCCTATCTCTTGTTTCCGGAAATCTTTATCCTAGGAGCGAAGCTTCCTAATGTTAACCTAATAACACAAGCTGGGATTACACTTTGTATTGACATCATTTCATTCCTAGAAATTAATACATATTCTACGTACTCTCCATATACGGAGATCATACAAGTTTGAAACTCCAAACAAATGCATAAATGTTTAACACTATAAATCAATCATCACACACAAGAGACAGTCTTGTAGTATAATGCATATAAAATTAAGTTGATTTAAAACCCCTTAATCAAATTGAATCCCTTCTTTTCAAAACCCCAATTCCTATTAAATCCTTCTTAACCAAATTGAATCCCTTCTATTCAAAACCCCAATTCCTATTAAATCCTTCTTAACCAAATTGAATATATTGAAATGCATCAAGCTACCTCCTTTAGCTACATTGTCATTCCCTAACTTTTACCCTTGCATAAAATGAAGTCCCTTAAATCATTATGCAATAATAGCTTATCAAACAACAAATGAATGCTAGGGATAATTTATTTATTTCACCTCAATGCAACCAACAATTCTAAAAACAGTAAAAGAAAGACAGCTTTAAGCTATAATCTTTAATTAAGAAACATGCCTGTATAAGCTCCTTTCCAATGTTCCTCTATCAGCAGTCTTCTATTGTTGATCACAGCAAACAATTTCCTCAACCAGAAATTCTTCCACAGAAAGATTGCTATTGATTTCTCACAGTAGTCTAAGAAATACAGTTGAAGAATACTCTAATCCTTAACTGAAAACACTTTGAAACAGAATAGTAACTCTAACTCACAGTCTAAGCTCTCAAATTGCAGTATATAAACTCTCTAAAAATGCCAAGGATGAGAAAGCAAAAGAGTGTATTCGAATGAAGAATTGTGAAGTATTTATAAACCGAATTAAAAACAGTTTCCCCATTTCTGGGCATGTAAATTGACAGACTGACATGTTTACCTGGTCAAATCGTCACTTGTCATGTTACCAAACCCTTAGTCATGTTTTCCAAAGATGATTCGACCTCTTTGGAGCCAGCAGTTGAAGAACTTTTCAACTCTGCAAACAAAAACGCCACCTACAGGAACATTTTGCTGCCAGGCGTATGAATTCAACATGGTTTTAATTGCTGCGTTTTAGGTCAAGCCTTCAATCGATACAACACAGAAGTTTGTTGCTATTTTCCTTGTTTTGAGTTTTGAAAACTTCTTGCATTTCTTGCTGCGCAGGAGCTTCCGCAATTTCACGGGAATATCCATATTTATTTTCCATTCATTTTTCTAAAGTTCAAACTTTTCAAATATTTCTTTTAATGAAGTTCGCTTCTTTTGCAATGTATTTTGAGATGTTAAATAATTCATACGGCTACCTTTTTACATTCAAACTTCCACAATATATAAATTGCGATTTCATCCCTCTAATAATAATGCTTATACTAAAACATTGAAATTGTTTTCCATTATTTTAAGTTTTAATTATTTATATTTGCATATTTTATTTATAAATGTATTATATTAAACATTAATATTTATTTATATATAAACGTATTTATATATAAATATGTATTAATTTTATTATTAACACATTTAATTTATAAAATATACAAATATATTATTATTTACACATCCTTTATGTATTGATAATAATATTAATAATCACCTTATTAATATATATATATTCATAAATATATATTTAAATCTTCTAGATAATAATACTTGAATATTATTTATATCAAAGATATTAGGCGGAATGTGTACGTGTAAACATGTCCACATATATTTCACGTATATACATATGTATCCGTATATACATGTCGATACATATGTACGAGCATATCCATTTGCTTAACGTACGTACGTATTGATATGTCTATACATTTACATATGTGTACTCAGTGTTTACATGTGTATACGTACCCATTTGACCTTTATCACATACCTTCTATTTCGTTCATTCACAGGGAGTCACAGTATAGTCATACTAGCATTTAATCAATCACATCTTATAAAGCATAAGGAAGTAAATCAAACTCCTAAGCCTATGGATGACTTTTCTAGACTAACTTATCTGACCTGTTTCCCTATGTACTGTTCACAATGTGTGTGCATGCTCAACTGATTAACTTTACCGGTTAAATGACCAATACCCCTCTCCCAAGTGATATTTCCCCTCTGCCTAGAGGACTGGTTTTCATTCCTGCATTCACAATTGTAAACTCACGGCAGTCAATTGCTCACAAAATTAGCAATACATATAAATTTCACAAGATATAAAAACATCACATATAAATCTCATTATGCACGTTTTTCACCATGATTAACATCAAAAGAACAACATAAGAATAAGACGATCATTAATGTATAGAACTCATATTGATAACAAGGTGATTCACATCTTTATTTATTCATAAAATTGTCTTTACAAACACATAATCCTTATTCATCTCTAATAGTCTAGTAGCTTTACAATCGGGATGTAACAAAATTTCCAAATATCTTTTAATTACTCAAGATGGAGTCCCACTTCAAGCAAAATTAAACTTTTAAAAAATATTAACTCATTAAAATGGCGTCCACTTTTCCTCAAGGCATTAAAGACTTTATTAATAATTAATTCTTATGAAGGCGTCCCCCTTCAAGTCCGCCTTTTAAGAACAACATAAAGTTATTTCCCTAGGCCAAGGGGTCAACTGCAAATTATAACATTAATGCCTTTATTTATTAAATTCACCAATATAAAGTTTTTAGAAGCCAAAACTTGAACTCATTTAATTGCTCCAACTGAAAAAGAAGACCTGAAGACTGAAAACTGCATACTGCAAAAAATAGAATTTACTATAAATAGTAAACTCCCTGAAATGCCATAGAACGTCCGATGAAGGAAACCCTGATTTTACCTCAGACAAGCCTACGGATTTCTGGAAATAGGCTAAAACCAAATGAAGAGATAATGGCGAAAATGGGGACATTACAGAAACCCTAAACCTAATCAACAAGCAAATTCTAGGGCAAAGCAGGACAAGAGACATTACAAGGGGACACCGCCCCTTCAAACCCATTGAGATCTCCACTCCTAGACCCCCACTAGTTATTGAGATCTCTTCTCATATAAGAAATTTGATTACAATGAGGGGATTTGGGAGTGGAGATTGGAATCAACAACTTAGAGTCTTAGACAATTATCTTTATCACTATCATAATATCATTCATTCTCCCCAAGTTTTCACTAGACTAGGATAGAGGAAGATGCCAAATGTTGTAATATGCAATTTATGAATTATGATGATGATTTTCAAAGACAATTATCATAAATTCATAATAGTTGCCTGGTAACTATTGTATCAAGATTTTGCATGATGATGCGATTTTGTACTCAATTTGTATTCAAATGAATCAAATTTAATAGAAAACACTTTTGTACTCATTTGTGGACTCATTGGATACATCTTGTCAATGAATTTTGCAAAAAAATGTGTTTCTAAACTAATTTAAGTAATTTTTTTAGTTGCCGAGCTTTTGTCGAGTTCTTGTTCAGTCGAATTTTTTGGGACTGGCAAGTTTTTGCCGAGTCTTAGTTTTCCAAATATGGCTGTCATATCATCTTCATATGGACCGAAATATATTCATAGTATTGATTTTTTCTTCAATTAGTTGTACCCTTTCTATGAGTGGCTGTATAGCCATATTGGTTTCAAATATCATTTGTAGAATTTGTATGTGCTATTGCAGCCTATTCCATATATTTAATTACCACTGATATAATTTTCAAAATATTTGGTTGTTGTTGCATAAGTAAATTTCTTGGGGTTTTTAGTTATTTACAGTGAGTTTCTTGTTTGTTCTAGATGAGTTTATGATAACAATATTGTGTGTTGTTAATTAGCACTTGTTTTTATTTGAATATTGTAAAAAAACCCCCAAAAGGTAGAAATTGTTAAAAATATTAGAGAGGTTATTACATAGAGAATTAGTGCTTGCTCATCTTTGAAAAGGATCATTTCCAAAGAAGACTGACAAGTTAAGGTGGAAGAAAATCAAGCCTTTCAAAATTGTGAGGAAATTTTCACTCAATGCATACGAGTTGGAGTTGCTAGTTGAATTATACCTCTTTAATCTCTAATGTTGCATATTAGTTTGCATCTCATGAAAGAGAGGCATCATTGGGTAAGGAAGAAGATGAAATACAATTAGAGAGATGGAAAGTGTAATGTCCCCTTTTGGGATTGCCCTAAATCTTTCCCAAGAATCACAAGCTTAATGTAGTTAGAGTTATAACTTGCTACTTAAATGCTTCAAACAAGATAAATCTTGGTTTTAGGTCGTGCAATCATGTTAAATAATATTGGAAATATAATTCATGTGATTAGAACATAATAAATGCCTTATCTATTTAAAATACATAACTAATCCAAGACTATCTAAACTACCAATATCAATAATGCATAGAGGAAATTTTAATTGCAACAGGACTTGGATGAGGAGGTTAAGTCGACCCGAAGCTATCCATCTAAGCTTGGGAGCACGAGCGTCTGACCAAGACAACCCACCCCTTGGCCCCAAGCAGTAGGAACGTCCAAACCAAGACAATTCCACCCTTGAGGTGGGCTACTTAGTGGATACACTTGTATATGCTTTTCCTATCTATCTTGTCTTGTCCATCCCTCTTATGATTGCAATTTGTTGAATCCATTCTAACAACCAATCATAGTTTGGATTGATACAAAAGCCTTGAAAGGGGTGATTGTAAACTACTCAACCCATCTAAGCCCAAGAGCATGAGCATCCAACCAGGACAACACACTCCTTGGCCCCAAGTGGCAGGAACGTCCGAACCAAGACAATTCCACCCTTGAGGTGGCCTACGTAGCATGGGAGGCCCTTAAACTGCATCCTCCTAACTTGCTTCCCTCAAACTCACACTTGATTGATCATAGGATAAATAAATATATATATATATATATATATATATATATATATATATATATATATATATATATATATATACTTATAAGGCTCAATAATTGCTGCAAGCATCATTATTGTATACTCTACATATATATATACATATTTCATATAAATACATATATATAAACTATTTCCTTAAAGGAATATAATCTAAGTATTGATTCCTTACAGCAGTACTATGAAATATGCATATGTGAAAACTCAAAATGTATTCATGAAATAACTACTGTATACTGCCTCTCTAATTCGTAGCAATCTGATTGATATTACTGGTTGCAGATCACTAAAATTCTAGATGATTCTGACTAATCTTCAATAGATATTATTATTGCTGGTGGTTCGATGCCTTCTAGAATGGCTGTGGGTCTCTAAAAACCTTGCGATCCTTGGAGAAGTTGCAACCCTTCAATTGATGGTGTCTCCTTGGATTCGTCATATCCCCTAGTCGCTTCCTTCAATTAATCTAAGTCTGACCATTGTGAAACTTTTTAATTGACTCTTGCGATTGTATCTAGTAATCACTACTTTTATGTGCTGCCTCCTTGAATCATCGCTGCTGCCTTTATGAGTGTAACATAATTGCTGTATTAATAAGATCACCGACATTTGTTATATTATTATTTATGATTATTTATATTTGTATGATTAATATATTATATATTTAGTTATTATTATATTATAATAATAATATCAGATTTTATATTTATATTTATTTATTATGGATCATAATCATAATAATATCTAAATTGCTAGCATGTTAATACTTATAATATGATAATCATAAATATAATATTTAGTATTTATATTTTGGTATTTACAATTTTATATTTAATATTTATAATTATAATATTATCTTTGATAATTATAATTAATTATAGTAATATTAAATCGTTAACATTTTTTAATATGTATTTTGTTTATCTTGTTTTCGATGCTTTACATCTCAATGCTACAATTTCGGGGGACATGACAAGAACAAGAAGAGATTGAATTGATTTGGAACTCAAGAATGATTAAGCAAACGGTAGGCAGGGAGCACAAAGAATATCTAGTTAAATGGAAGAACAAACCTGTTGAATATGCCGCATGGTTGAGCCCAACTGAGGTTAACCAGTTGGGGTTAAACTTGTTGCAATTCAACCTTTATCTCTAAGCTCAATTCAACTTTTATTAATGAGTAGGGGCTCACATTTTATTAATGTAGGAGGCCTAATGAGGGCATCCAGCAACCATACTAATCTGTGTTAATTTTAAACATATACTTAGGGTTGATATTGTTCGATTTTGCATCTTTGGTATCGAGTGATGTCTTGAGAAAGGAATAACACTTCTATTGCCTTTCTGAATTTCAGACATTTGGGCAACATTTAATATATCCCTCCATGGTGCCCATCCACATCCTTGATGATTTCAATTTCCTTTGTGTGGAGATTTAATTATTTCTAAAATTGTTTGTCATGTACAACCAAAATGACACATGGTAAAGTAGCCTAGGAGGGCAGCATATTTAGGAAAAGGCAAGAAAAATTCAAAAAATAAGAGGCACAAATCAAGAGAGCAATCATTTAGAAAAAAAATAGGGTTTTCCTTTTATAAAATAATAGTCCGGGTGGTGCTTTATGGAAAAGGCAAAAAGACCGTTTTCCTTTGTTTTCAATGTTGCACCTAGTTGGATAATCATTTGCGGGCATGTGTCAGGAAGATGAGCTCCATACAAGGGTAAGGGGACTATTTTAGAAGAGGGAAAGAGGGTGTTGTAGGCTACAAATGTGTTTTGATGCTTTCAAGTGACTGCCTTAATTTGTTAGGTGTCCCATAGTGAAGAAAGCTGAAAAAATTAACATTTTTAGAATAGGGGATGTTGCATTTTCATGATGAATGAGTGTTATCAGCCCTCAATGAGTTAGATATAAGACTCACCTGTAATGTCCCCTTCTCGAGCATGATCTTTTCAGTTGACCGTTGGCCTATTCTGGAGATCCATAGGCTACTCGGAAGGTGAAATTAGGGTTTCTTGTTTTGGTGGTTGTTGTTGCTCGAGTCTTGGTGATTGAATTGCGGATTCTTTCTGGGTTTTCAAAGAGCTTCGGAGTGGTGTCTGGCTTTGCGTTCTGAGCACTTTCTGGAATTTACTATTTTTAGTAAATTCTATTTTTGGCAGTTGACAGGTTGGTTCCAGTTCAGTTGGCTTCCCTTAGCTTTCAGTTCAGTTGGAATTGTTCAATTTTGGCCTTGGGGTGCAGTTGGAGAGATAAGTTCATTTTATTCAAATAATGTTATATTTTAATGTTATATTTTCCCCTTGGCCTAGGCTTATAACTTAATGTTGTTTTAAAAAGTGGCCCTGAAGGGTGGGCGCCTCATTGAGGTAAATTTATATTTATTAAGGTCAAAATTGATGCTTGAGGGTGGACGCCTATGTTATGAAGGGATGTATAAAGTCAAAAGTGAAAAGCTTGAAAAGGGACGCCATCTTTGGAGGGAAAGGGGTTATTTCAAATTTGAAAAATAGGGTTTCTAGAAGCTTCTAGAGGGCCTTCTCAAAATTATAAAAGGAAGCCTTGGGTCCTGATTGTAAGAGACGAGGTGTCTCTCAACCCAAACATTGACCAATAACACTGAGATTTTGTTTTGTTTTCTGAATTTTGTGATTTTTTGGTATTTTGCACTAAAAGAAGAATTTGCGATTTTGCAAGAATAAGACTGGAAAATTTAAATAAAATAATAGATGCATAAAAACTACAGAACATAGATCGAATCTTGTTGCCAGGTAATTTATTAATCTTCCCAGATGATTACCACTGTAGTATTTAAGCATTCAGACAAAAAGGCAATCATTTTATTAAAAACCTGGTTAAGCTTGTAGGCGCCAGAAGGAGACACTGAAATGGTACGGCTGAAAGATATGAAGCAATCTCCCACCTCGAAACTGATGAAATATCTCCAAAAACCCTAGGCATCCATGTTGCAAAAGACAAAAGACCAAAAGTGAAGGCGTATTCTCTAGTTGAAGAAGTACGGCCCTTGCTGGTACAGAAAAGTATGGCCCAACCAGCAGCAATAAATGTAGTACGGCTTCCAGAAGATAGTGCCAGAACACTGTGAATGGTTCTCAGATGAGTCGCCACCAATAACTGATAAATAATCTTATTCAAACCCTTCCTGAATCGATTCAATAAGCATAACTGCAACCTATGTATGAAGTCACCATGTTTGACAATCTTCAACTGGTATTTCACAGTCTCAGTATGTCAGATCTTGAAGAGGGAACGTTCCTCAAAACTTGTTGATCTGTAGAAACCCTGGTTTCACAAACCCCAATGCTTTCAGAGAGAAAAAGACAAATTTGAATAATCATAACATAATGAGTTCGATTTGTCTCGGCAGTATATATACCTCCTTTCAAGAATTCGACCCAAGGCATCTTTTTAATAATCATTTAAATAAATGATTAATTTCATCCTTTTTGACTTAGGACAAATATTTAATAAATGGCGTCCCCTTTTGATTAATAATTAAATGCTCATTTAATTATTATTTTAACTCCTCTTTTATAAAGTATTAAATACTTTATAATTCGCCACTTAATAATTTTAATATTTCATTAAAGTGACTTTATATTATAAAGTCAAATTAATAAACTTTTAATAAATATTAAATGCCCAAGTAAACACTGTTTGTTCATCAGATCATCAAACTGGGTCGAAACTGAGCTGACCAACTGAACCAAGTGCCCTGCTAAAAATAGCAACTCCTGCCTGCCTGACTTACTACAAATAGTAAGTATCTATAAATTACTCTGGAAACGTCTACTAGGGCCCAAACCTGAATCAACTGAAGGAGTAATGTTCCCGAACATCGTACAACTGCCTCAAATGATCCTCTACACACATCTGTCAGCCTACGAGGATCAGAATGATAGGCTAACCTCTAATCCAGCTGTACTGACTAGGAAGGGGACATTACACTCACTTGGATATCTTTTGTCTACAGGAATGTTATGCTGTCGGAATGGTGCTGGGACTGCTTTGAGGAATGTATGCCTCCTAGCTTGGCATTGCTTCTTGCTTGAGAGATAGCAACTAGTGATGAAGTAGTTGTAGTTTGAGTGGATTTGTAGTGAGTTCTTGCATTATAGTAGCTTGAGTTAATGCTTTGTAGTGCAGTTCTGTTTTTATATCAATTTCTGGAGTTGCTGTTTTAGTGTAGCTGGAAGTTATTTTCACTCATAAATCAAAAAACAAAAATGTTCTTGTTCTGGGTATTAATTCATTGAGTTTCTATGCTAGGGGCGATCAAGTTTGGAAAGTTTCAGATTTTTTCATTGAGTGCTGATTTTTTAGGGAAAAAATCGCCCTTCTTAGAGGGCCATACCTTTCTGTACTTGTCTTGAATTCCGTGCAAAAAAATATAAATCAGTTTGGGTCTGTTTTGTGGTTCAGTATTGGGCGCCATCATCTTAGAATCACTTTGCAGTTTATTTCACGAGATTTGGGTGAGTTATGAGTGAGATATGAGTATTTTGGTAGGGTTCTATGTTGCTGGTTCTGTCTTTCAAGTTGCTGGTCTGTCATATCAGACTTGGGTAAATTGCATTTTGGTGAAGGGTTGGTGTTGAGAAGTCAAATTAAGTCTTGTGGAAGTCACCTTCAGTGTTGCAGCCATTGATGAGCATTCTGATCCTTGTTCTTGCAGGCAATCTACATCATCTTGTAAGCTGAACAGTAGTACTGTCAGCATTTCTTCTAATATTGTTCTTCATGTTTTGTAATGCCCACTGAATAAGTGGAAGGGGCTGGCTTGCTGCCTATTTTCATTTGTATTGCATTGTAGTTGTAGCATCTCTGCCATATGGTAGCTCCATTCCCATTCTGGGTTGGAAAGCACATGCCTCGCATCGAGGTTTACTTTCAGCAGTATTAGTGATAGGGATCCTTTGACCATATGATCGTCCACCTTGGACACATTCTTGGTTAGAGTTGCTTGTTCAGCAATGCATAAGATCCTTTGACCATATGCTCACACCTTGCCCAACTCGAGATCCTGGTGTACATTCTTGGTTAGAGTTCATTCCGCATCATTTGGGTTTGCATCTAACCTTAACGGGTGCATATTGTTTGTATTTGCATTCAAAAAATTTAAAAAAAAATTGGCTCAGTATATTTCATCACCACAATTTTAGTAGTTCAAAAAGGTTTAGTTCCTTTATTTAAGTTTCTTATGATCAATGTAAGACATCCAAACTCATATTTTCTATCCACAATAAGTGAAGAATAGATGTTTTATTTGTGCATATTTAGTCACATTTAAATTCTCTGTACATGCATTAAAGAAAACATCCTTTTGTGTTGATATAACTCTTTCCAACTATAATATGCTTGTTCTTTCCATAAAAAATAGTCTTGATTGCTGTTTGATTTGTGGCTCAGTAAATTTGTTTAAGGCTACTTGGGGTGAGATTCCAGTTCGTTTGAACTTTGGGCATCTCCCCAATATTGCACTAGGTGGTTGGTGTAGTCAAGGAGGGATACTCAACTGAACATGAATTCCACTCTAGACAACCTTGAACAACCACACTTATATTTGGTTCAAACAAGCAGCAAGATTGATTTAAGAACTATGTGGCAAATAATGTTCTACAATGCACATTAGATTGGATTTTTAGGGAAAAAGCAATCCATTGTAGGTACCTAGAGTTAAATCAAGTCAAAGGACTCTATTCTTCATGCACACACACAGAATTTACATGATAGTTTTTACAAGAATGAAAATCTATATTCAATTGTTTTAGTTGTTAAATATAAGTTTCCAATATTGATACATTTAGGAGCATAAGCAATATACATGAGGGGTTAAGCCTCCCTGAGTGTTGTAGTTGGCACCAAGGCTCTTCTCATATCTTTCTTTTTCTTGGATATGCCCTTTTTTCCACAACCTTTTTCATGTTCAAAAACAATTCAACTTTCCCATGTATAAGTGAATTTGAGTTTGGCAAAGATGTGAGTGACAAAAATAGTCTTATTCCCATGTATAAGGATGGTAGCTAGGATTAGACGAGCATCCAAATCCAATGCTATAGATTGTATTTTGAAGTTCTCAAGCTAATTTTCAGGAGCGTTAAATGTAAAGCTGTGAAAATCTAGGGCTACAGCCGAAGATACGACCTAAGATGGCTCTTTTCTTGTTTTCAAATTTGACTTTGCCCCTTTAAACAATCTGTAGTTTCCATTCTACCATGGCCCCTATAGCTACATATATAAATTAAATGTTTGGATGTTTTAAATTCAAGAAGACAGTCAAAATGTAATGTCCCTTGTTAGACCATTGGAAAATATATGAATTTTTAGTTTGAGTTTTTATTTTTGAAATGACTGTAAAACAAATTCTAAAATCAATACTATGACTAGTTTACAGAAGTACACAAATCAAACCATGATTAGATCTAGGAATTTATTTAGCTGCAAACCCTGATTTAGGGTGAAACAGTTTATGATAACATCAGGAATAACAGAGCAAGAAACCCAGTATTCAGAACAATATATTTCCTAATGCATGCAACAAGTTAAGGATTAGAAAATTCTAGACTTTAGGGCAGATATGTATTATATAAACTGACCAATAATCACCAATTGTTATTGAATATTAATCCACCTATCAATCAAGTTAGAGAAACAACTACCCAGGTGCTACCAATAATGCAATGGGATCGTAGTTACAACAACAATGAATAATTTATGATTTTAAATAAGATCCAGCAATTTAATTAAATAATTTTGAACCTCATTCATAACAGTATCAATGCAGGAAATAAATTCAGACTAGTTTGCCCAACACCTAGATTATTTGTAAGTGAATTAAGACAAATAAAGGGCAGATTGCACCAGGATGAGGCACAGTAAATCAGTATTTGCAGAGGTAGTGCTGATATAGCAATTCACCCAGCAGATGTAGAATAATTACTTGCTCAAATTTGCGTTCAGTGCAAATGAGGAATTGAAGGGTTTTGTCCTCAATCCTACTCCAAAACTCAGAGGGCTTCTGTCCTTTAGTTTATGCCTCCAAGAGGTGTTATCCTTGAGAGCTGGAATTCAAAAGTTCGTTTGGAAATAATGACATAATGGATGCACTCAAGAGGGTTACTACCTTTGCCTTTACAGGCAGTTACAAATTTGGACTCACAAATAAAATTTTTCCCTCCAAAAATTAAAATAGAAAGAGTAACTTTATTTCAGTTAATTACATAATTAAAGAATACTTTATAGGAGCACTCAAGCATAGAAATAATTTGTCCCTAAAATTGAGTTTTGTTGACCAATTAGGAAAGGGTTGTAACACCAATTGGAGGAGGAGGGATTTAAATACAAAGAAAGCCATGAGGGACGTGGAGGCCCACCTCACAAGCCTCTCAATCGAAATACACCCAACCTCGATCAGGACTACCAAACCTATCTCCTTCAATTGAGTCACAAAGATAGACAACTAGGTGGGTCTAGAGGGCTTTGTTCCCTCTACTTCTAGGAGGTCTCTCTCATGAGAGGATCATCTCTCTTTCTCACTATCAAACCTTAATATTGGTTCCCCCTATACCCCCTAAACACATTCTGACATGAGGATGCCATCTCGTTGATTATGCTATTGAAGGAAGGATATCCCAAGCCAAGCCCCTTTAATGAAGGCATAATATAATGCCAATGGATGTATGCCATATGTTGTTGGGGAGATCATTGACAAAGAGGATAAATGCATTGTATTACTTTGTTGATAAGCCAACTAATTTGATTGAGGTCTAATATTCATTTGTCCTTGTAGGAATGGATAACTAGTCAAATTTTGTTGAGATATATTCATTTTGGTGTGTTATATTTTCATCTTTTGTTTATGTTTTTCCTTGTTTTTCTTGCTTTTGCGTTTTTCTCTTCATTGGATATGTTTTGGGTTTGTTGGTTGGAGCACTCACAATTGCCAATTTTCCATATGCCCTCCCATGGCTTGTTCAATTTTGGATTATCTTGGTCTTTAATTATGGTTTTATTTTGGGTTTAACATCAGTTTCCTTTGAGTTTAGTTTCATGATTCTTAGGTCTATGTGGTAACTAGGTTAGAACAAGCACCTTGATGGACAAATTTTGATGCTTTGGTGACCTCATTATCTTGTCATCTTGCTTATCAAAAGCTATGTCAATTAGGCTTGAAGGAAAATACCCCCAACACACCTCAAATGGTGACCTATTAGTTGAAGAACACAATGCCGTATTGTAAGAATGCTGACCTTTATGCAATTTGCACAATTTATATATGGGTAGCACATGTGCCTACACCAATAGGATTAGTTTTGTAGCCTGGTCCATACATATCTAACACATGGTTGCATCTGCCTGACATGATCATGCCAACCAACTACCTAGTTTTTGTTGCATCCATTAGTATTGATATAGGACGTGACGTGGTAGGTTAAGGGGTGGGTGATAGTGGTGGAGAAGTGAATATGATAGAGTTTGATTGCGTGAGGAATATGGTGGAATAGGCTGATTAGTTGAGAATGGTGTGTATTGGTAGGGAGTGGTAAAGGGTGGGAAAATGGTGGGTATGTGGTGGACATTGGATGAGAGGGAAGTGGATGCAAGTGTAGTAAGGTGTGTAAGAAGATGTGGAAGTGGTTGGTCATGATAGTTGTAATGGGAAGGGATGCAACGATAGTCATGGGTATTTGGGTATATGAAGGAATATGGGTGGGATGTGGAGTAGGATGAATGGGTAAAATGGAAGATGTTCTAATATATGGAATGGCTAAGATTGCCCTCATCATGCATACAAGATCCCATGGTAGAAAGGTTGAGTAATCCAAAAGTGATATCCTATGGCTTCTCTTATTCCTCTCATTCCTCTTAATGCCTCTTTCATTGATCCCAACTTCTCTAGTTTAACTTTACCCACCCTCTTGTTTTGGAAGATTTCCTTAGTTTTTTTTGAGTCATACCAATCTCCTCTATCCACTTACCAATCTCCTCTATCCACTAATTTATATGGACATGCCTCTCCCATTCTCCTACTAGATTAACAACACACATTTCCATATCCTTTGGCATGAACTTCTTCACTTCATTCTCTACTCGTCTCTTATGAAAATGATTTCACCTCTTCCTTCTCTACCCATGGCTACCACATGGAATAGGTTACCTTCTCTATTGTCTTATGATGTTAGATAAAATAGGTTTTGACACATTTCTCATCTCCTCTTCCTCTTCTTTTCGCATGCTAATTTTTATTCTCTTCATTAGAGCATCTAACATCTTAAAAATTTCTAGTCACATATTCTTAACTCTAATTGAACTTGTGGGCTCCTCAAAAGCCCTTTCTCTCCTCACTATGAATAGAAATCTCATATCCCTCTTGAAGGCCACTCCACTTCATCTTTTAGAAGACATCTTCTAACTTACCCTTACACACACCCATAATCACAAAGAATCACACACTCTTGTGAACATTTCAAACTACATTAGTTTTCCCCCAATCAATCTACGCATGCCTTCTACTCAATGATGTTACTAGAAGATGTGGACCCTCCGATCTTGCTTTACCTACTTTATACTTAGTAGAGGATAGTTCCACTCCTTTTAATTGACACTCTTTTGTTAGAACACACTCAAACACACTTCCACATAGTATAGACCCTCATTGACACCACTTTCCCTCACTACTCTCAATAATTATAGGAATCTCGCACCTACAACAAACCCATTGGATTATCTCACACATCCCAATCAAAATCATCCTCTAGCATAACCTAATACCTCCCTCAAATAGTTCTCTATATTATAGGACTCTTACACATTTGCAACAAATCTATTAGAGCCTCATAGACACTTCTAACAAGAAAAACTTTGTTCTAATACTTCATTCAATCTAGGCAAGGGGGCCAATGAAAATAGCACTACCTAGCATCCAATTACAGAACTATAAATCATATGAAAAGTAGAAGACACCACCACCATAGAAGTTCAAAATTAACAATATAAAACCACAAGCATATGCCTATAGTTAGGGAGGATTAGCATAATCTTTAGATGCCCTTACATCAGGCCTCTCAAGTTAATAAAATGTGAGCCCTTGCTCATGTGTATAAAAGTTGACTTGCTTCAAATTGAACCCCAATTGCTTAACCTCAACTAGGCTTAACCATGATGCATCCTTAGCAAGCTAGGTCTTCTAGTTAACTAGATATTCTTTGCAATCTCCACCTCTTGTTTATTTAATCACTCTTGAGTTCAGAATTAATTCATACCCTTTTCATTATTTCTTAGGAAGTTTTTCTTTCCATTTATTCAATTATGTTTCATCTTTTTCAATTATTGGAGATGACTTTGCTTCATGATATGAATATAAATCCAAAATGTTGAAGATTTGGGGAGAAATCTTACTTAGTTGACAGCTCCAAGTTGTTTGCAGTTGATGGAAACTTCCTCACAATCTTGCAAGGCTCAATTTTCTTCTATTTTAACTTGTTGTAGGTCTTCTTTGGAAGCCATTCTTTTCAAAGATGAGTAAGGACCAAGTTTCCAACTTTAAAATTCTTCTTTCTTCTCTTAAGATCTATATACTGCTAATTTGCATTTACCATAAACATATACTTGGAATTTATATTATTAAATTTTGCACTTTTTGTGCCTAGTGTGGTCTTGAGAGAGAAAATAACATTTTGACCTACTTTTTGGATGCAAGACATGCAGCCAACATTTAATATATCCCTCCTTTGTGTCCATCAACATCCTTGATGATTTCAAATTCTCTTCTGGCAGGATTTTATTATTTCTAAAATTGTATTTGATCATGTACAAGCAAAAAGGCATGTGGTAGAGCAGCCTAGGATGAGAATGTACCTATGAAAAAACAAGACAAATTAAGAAATGGAGAGGCTCTCAAGTCTCAACAATGGTGTAGTTATTAAAAAAACTTCAATTTTGCTCCTACACAACATAATAGTTAGGGTGGTGCCTCGTGGGAGAGACAAAAAGACCTTTATGCTTTTTTTTCAATGTTGCACCAAGTTTGATGATCATGTGCAGGCATGTGTGAGGAAGATAAATACAATGGTGAGAGGTCTGTTTCAAAAGAGGGAAAGTGGTGTTGTAGGCTGCAAATGTTTTGTGATGCTTTCAAGTGACTCATAATTTAGGAGGTGTCCCATATTGAGGAGAGTTTAAAAGGCTAAAATTTTCAAAGTAGGGGTTGCCACATTTTTGTGAAGAACGAGTGTTATTAACCCCCCATTAGTTAGAGATAAGTGTCACCACAGGTTTAATAGTTCAAGAAGGTTTTATTCATTTCTTTAAGTTCCTTATGATCAAAATAACACACTTGAACTTGTATTTTGTAGCCATGATAAATTAAGAATAATTTTTTTATTGTGGTATATTTTGTCATATAAAAATTCTTTGTGCATGTATGAAGGAAAAAGTCTATTTGTGTTGACATAACGCTTACCAGATACAACAGGTTTGTTCTTGTCACAAAAAAATAGCCTTTTCTGCTGTTTAATCTGTGGGTTAATGAGTTTGCTTTAGGCAGCTTGGGGTGAGATTCCAATTTAGTTGGGTATCTCCCCAAGTTTGTGCTAGGTGGGTGGTGTAGTCATGGAGGGAGATCAATTGAACTTGAATCCCACAGTAGACAACCTTGAACAGCCCCATCAATCTTTAGTTCTAACAATCAGCAAGATTGATGTAAAACCAATTATGCAACAAATAACAATTTGCAACACACACTAGGATTAGTTTTTATGACAAAGGGAAATCCATTGTAGTTATTGAGAGTTAAATAAACTCAAAGAAATTTTATTTTTCATGTATGCACAAAGAATTTACATGTGACAGGTTGCATGAATGAAACCTCTATCTTCAATTGTCGTTGTTAGTAAGTACAAGCTTTAGATATTGATACATTTAACATAAGCAATATATATGAGAGGATAAACCTCCTTGACTATTGTAGCTGGTGCTGAGGCTTTTATTAGACTTATGGAGATTTGTTAACATACATTCTTGTAAAAATGGTGACCTCCTCTATTTCTAGACATGAACTCTTTTTAGTTTTTATTTTAGTATGGGTTGCCTCCCAATGTATGACAGCCTTTTGAGACCCCAAACAACCCTTTTCCATTTGCAAAACAATCCTCTCCTTTGACACGAGATCCTCTATTTTTCATACATCTCTTCACATGATCCAAGCAAAATATCTCTTTTGCCTCATCCACAAGGCACCTCCCTTTGGTTGTGTCACGTAGAGACAAAATAGGCCATTTCTGAATTGACTGCTCCTGTGTTCTGCATTCCTCTTTTCTTAATATCTTTTCTCTTTTTCTTGGATATGCCTGTTGACGTGGTTTTTGAGACCGCACCAACACAGAATAAAGTTTCCCAACGGACGCTCTATTCCCTCTTGAAAAAAGTATTCAACATGCTAAGATTGCGAGTAAGATCATGTTTTCAACTCCAAGGTTCCTTTAATGCGAATAGGCTCAGTTTGGTTGATGTGATATTGCTGGTATTTCAAGGGGACTTACACAATTGTTCGACAGCTAACACCAGACAGTAGACTAAGGGCTTTTGTGCAATTCAAATGATTTGGCAGGTGAGCACAAGTTTCCTAATTCTAATTGGAAATGAACTGAATTTAAAGGGTGTAGGGATAAGAGTGTTCTAGTCTACTCTAGGGTGTGGGACATGGCGATCAATTCTCACAAGCTTCAACCAAGCTCCGTTTTGCCTCACTTCGGACAGCTTCCGCGGAACTGGTGCAATCTTCAGAGGAGTGACTTAAGATGTTCAGATCACGATTTAGCATAAGGACACCATCACAACGACGCATGCTAACATATAAACCATAATTGAAGTTAAGCTTTACAAAGTTCCAGTTGACCACGCAAGGCGAACCCACCGTCAGCGAGCCCGCTAGTGGTATGGATGAACAAAGTCTTGTTTAAATCGAGCACCACATTCCACAATTGCTAAGTACTTGCATGAAATGAAATCTACTTTACTTTAAGTTACTTCAAGATGCTACGCGAATTGGAAGGACGAAGAAGCCTCAACAACTATTCACAACAAAGAAGAATTCACCATCAATGAAAATTCTTTTATTATGAAAGCATACATGACAACTTCTTACAAAGTATCCAAAGGGAATACTTTCCTTCCTTTTCAATCTAAACTACTTTACTTTCTACTCTATCAACTTCTCTCTACTCCTCTAAGCTCTGCTTCTACCTCTAAATCTAATGTCTAATGAATTACAAATGAGAGGGACTCCCCCTTTATATAGCTAGCCAAGTCCCAAAAGATGGCTAGGGTTACAATCGGCTGGATGGCCCAGATTGTGCCACCTCAGCCCTAAACAAGATTTGCCCTAAAAACCGCCACAAAGGAGAGTGGGGTAATAAATGAGCCATAATGTCCATCATTCCTTCTAGAAGATTCCTTTTGTAGATGCGTTCACACTATTCCTGATCTTCTTTCTTGGCGTTGTTCTTTGCCTTTTTCCACTTGAGGGTCTTCATCTTTGTCACTTGAGTTATACTAAGTCTCAACACTTAGCCATTTTCTTGCAAATTTTCCTTCTTCATGTGAAACTTATAACTTTATCTTCCTCTGAAGGTTGTAATATCATCGTGCTTCACTACTTCAAGTCATCGTGCTCTGGCCTCGACATTCCTCCTGCAAAACAAGCAAGGAGAAGAGAATTAAAACACTTCATAATATAATCTTAACTTACTTACCTGATTTTCACGTCGCCAACTTCTGCCTTCTTCATGACTCTTCATGCCTTAGCCAAATTTCATCTTTCATTTTACTAACTGGAGCTCTGACAACCTTGATTTTATTCATCTCTGGCTCAAGAAAACTATCTTCACGAAGGATTTAAGCAAATTCACCTAGGCAGTTCCTCTTGAACTCATCATCTGGAGAATTTCACCTTGAAAACACATTTTCTTCATTTTGCCTTAGAAATTTTTTCAAATTTCCCTTAGGAAAATTCATCAATCCGGTGCCCATCAAAATCTTTACCTTAGAATCCTCGGCAAGCTGTGGAAGACCTCAAAATCCATTCCTCATCAGAAATCATCAATACCCAGAAGAAAATTTCCATCAGAACACGTCGAACTCATGGGTACCCAATGAACGGGTTCATTTAATTCTTTTGAATTTTGAACCTTAGAAAATTATTTCCCTGTGAAATTTAGATCCGTTCTTCATCTGTGATCGTCCGGTTGCTCTAACTTGAGAAATTTTTTTATTGTTCCTTTGTCGGCCTTCTTTGACTTCACCTCTGGTAATTTCACTCGGACCACAGGAAAATCTTATCTCCTCAGAGTCTAGGCATATTTTCTAGAGGAGAAAATATTTGTGCCTTAGAAAATTTTTGATCACCTTGAAAATTTTGCCTTAGGAAAATTTACTCAACTCAGTCCACCTTGCCTGCGAGGGAAAATTTCAGTTCATCAACTTACTTAGAAATTTTTTCTTGAAGGCGCATCACACTTAATTTATTTTTCATCTGGCAATTTCAACGCCTAGGCATGTATTATTCATCCTTTGTAAAACCACGCCTAGCATATTGTTTTCACACTTCACACGCCTTAGGGAAATTCTCCAACATCCACCACCTTGGGCGCATTTAGCACTTGAAGAGGGATGACGCCTAGCATTTACCAAGCTTTCACCACACCTTTAATCACCTTTCACCTCATTTATCACCTTACATTCACCTTTACCACCTAACTTGGGCGCATTTTGTATGTATAGGGGGATGAAACTTCAAGCGCCACCTCTTGTCTTCACATGCCCTTACTTGGGCGCATTTGAATATGCATGGAGGATGAGATTCCTTGACTCTTGTTGACCAGCTAAAGATGGGCGCATATTGCCATATGTGGTGGATAAAGTTCATTCAAACACTTTGACCTTGTTGACTCCTTGGGCGCATTTTACATGTAGAGGAGGATGAACATTTCAACGCCTTAGCTAGTGACTCCTCATCTTCCAGCCTTTGTCCTCACATGGCAGCTTTTGGGCGCATTTTAGGCATGGTGGAGGATGAAACTCCTTGACTCCTTTGACCTTTTGTGGATTTGGGCGCATTTCAGCTCTTGAGAAGAATGGGCGCATTTAGCCTAGGGTGGAGGATAAAGTTTATACTTAGAATTTTTCCATGCTATCAATCTCCCTTGGGCGCATTTTGGCCTAGCTACAGGATGAAAAGCATTGACCTATTTGACTTTCTCAAGATGGGCGCATTTTACCCCCTGAGCAGGATGAAACCCGACACTTAGAAAAATTTTAAACTTTCTCCTTGAGGGTGGGCGCATTTGGAGGTGGCAGGAGGATGAGAACATGTTGGAAATTTTTCAAACACCTTGAAGGCAAATTGGGTGCATTTCACCCCTGATGAAGGATGAACTTCAAACTTAGAATTTTATTTTTTTTCGTTTTCGCCAGCATTTCATGCCCTGCTATTTATAGTAAGCCCTCTGATTTTGCGTCTCTGAAGCTCGGAACGACTTGTAATTTTAAACATAGCATCCTCATAACCTTGTTGTTCTGTCGACACTGCCATTTTTAGCGAGCCTGCTATTTTTAGCCCATTTCTGAAGGTGATTTACTATAAATAGTAGCCTCTTGTCTCTGATAGCTCCACTACTCTGATTGACTTGAAATTTTAATGAGGCGTTCCTCACCATGTGACCTGCTGGCTGACACTGACGCATGCACCTGATTTACTATTTTTAGCCTGTTTCCAAATTGACTTACTATAAATAGTAAGTGCTCCGTTTGACTTGAAATTTTACCAGCAGATAGCCTGAAGGACGCTGATCGCGGTGGTTTACACCGGTTTTTGAAAATTCTGACTTTTGACCCCTCTTTTCAGGTTCCAAAGTTGGAAACCCTAATTCGCTCTGCATGCGTATCAAAAAATCTCTGTTTGCTCTCGTTTCTGTGGCACTGCGATCAGCTCGTGATTCTGAACTGCTGGGAAGCGGCTGCCGGGACATACCTGCTAAAAATAGAAAATTCCTTACTGAGTGAGTATCTTCATTTGCATGTCACACCATCGCGAAGCTCTCGAAAAACCCATCAGGAATCATCCGACATGCAAAAGAAACCCTGACATGCAAACCCTAAAAATAGCCTCAGAAGACTGAATTTTGAAAGTTGTCGTCTCGTTTTGCATGTTATATCGTCGCGAAGGTCTCGAAAAACCCAGAAGGAATATGCCAACATGCAAAGAAAAACTCTGCATCTGAACCCTGAAATTTGTCCCGGAAGCTGGACTGCTAAAAATAGAAAGTCGTCTGTTTTCGCTCAAATTTTGCACGCGAATAGCCTGATGTGCTCTGAATGCCATGTGACTGTCGGAATCTCAAAAATGCTGACAAATTGCCTGTAGTTGCATACTTACTAAAAATAGTAAGTACCTCAGAATTCGATGAAAATTTGCTGAGGGCCTGCTGGAAGCATACTGATAACAACGTTAAGCTCAATTTTCAATTTATTGACTTTATTCAACCTCGGACTGACCAGGAACGATGAAACCCTAATTTCAAACTTGGCCAAATTCACGTTGAAGCTTGCAGACGGGAACGTCCCCAGAAAAAAGACCATAGAAAAGAGACAGACGGAGAGAGAGAGACCAAAAACCAAAGCCCAAAAGACCAGAATGGAGCAAAAATTAGGGGGTCCCCATTTTGAATGGGGCGATGTGTGAAAAGGTCACAACAATGCCCCCTTTTCCATGGCCTATAGCTGTACATGTTTGAAAACAATTAAAAAACTAGTCGATTCTCAACCAGAAGTGAATTTGAATTCATAAAAGAGATGAGTGGGTGGTAAGGAGGGTAGCTAGGGTTAGATGATCCAATGCATAGACTATATTTTGGAGTTGATAAGCTGATTTCTGGGAATTAGATGCAAAGTTATCAAAATCTATGGCTACAACTAAAGATATGGCCTAAGATGGCTCTTCTCTTGTTTTCAAATTTCACTTTACCCCTTCAAGCAATCTCTAGCATTCATTTGTGCTGTACCATGGTCCCTATAGCTACAATAAATAAATTAAATGTTGTTTGGATGTTTAAAATTTGTAAGGCATTCAAAATGGAGTAAGGATTCAAATACAAAGGATGCCACAAGGGGCTTGAGTGGTTAGGAGGCTCAAAATGTTAATTTCCTCCCAAGACCCCCTTGCATGCCAAAATGCAAAATTAAGAGTATAAAACCATGAGCATATGCCTCAGTTAATGTAGATTAGTATCATCTTGAGATGCCCTTGCACTAGGCCTCCTAGGCTAATAAAATGTGACCCCCTACTATAAAAATTGCCCCTTAGTTATTACTAATTTGTTTTTACAACAACCAACTTAATTAACCAATTGTCTTCCAACTAATCTAGAAGTGCCGACTTCGTAACTTCTCCAACCATCATTGCGGTGACAACCCCAAGCCACCACTCAAATGCTTACACTAGAAAGTGCTAAGATTTCAATATCTGGGTCATCCCTGGACCTAGACCTAAACCTCAAGGGTTCATTTGTAATGACCTTTACTACACATCCCCTTTTGAGAATCAGAGGCTTCGTAGTTTGTGCACCAATGTTCAAGAGAGTTCATCCTCTTCTATTATATGAGATCTTTGATCTCACTTTTACTCAAGGTTGTTAATTAAGCTTATGCTCTTAAATTAGTCTAGTTACACCAAAATGACAACAACACATCTAGTCAAGTGTTGGTTCCATAATAATCATTTGTGGACGAACACACAAATTCACATAAGGGTCATATCATTCCATAATTCCAAGTTCACACAGTGAGTGACTCAAGCATACATCACAAGTACAATAGTGACTAGCTCATACACACATCACATGTACAATAGTGACTAGTTCATATGCACATCACAAGTACAATAGAGACTAGCTTATACACACATCACAAGTACAATAGTGAATAGCTCATACGCACATCACCAATCACAAGTAGCACAATGACTAGATTAAGCATAAATCACATGTATCAAGCATGAGCAATCCAAACATACATCACATGCTTACATAAAGAACAACTGGTAAAGTGGAAATGGATGCAACCAATTGCATGCATCATCCCACTACCTAGTTTACTAACACATAAGCTTGTAAGTAGATCTTGTTTAGAAAAGAAATGTTGGTGCATCCCATACTACATCGTGGGTCCCATCCTTTTCCCAATCCACTGCCATCTATGATGACAATCAAGCATCCCATACTATTTTTCACTAGCAAGAGCATCAATATCAATATGCACAAAATCGGAGGACATTTACATAAATACACAGTGAGAGGCTAACATATACATAGCGAGTGATTGACACGTCCACAATGAGGTACTAAAACCTATCCTTTTAGCACATACTAGATAGAAAAGGAATGTTAGTGCATTTTGGACTACATCGTGGGTCCATCATTTTCCTCGGTATTTTGCACCAGTTGTGATGATGGCAAGCATCCCATACTACTTTTGACACCATCAAATGATTGGGAAGAGGATTTGTTGTATCCTATACTTACATCGGGGGTCCACCCTCCATCCCAAGGGTCATATAGGCACAATTTAGATTTCCACAAGTAGTGAACCTATCCAACTCGATGGATTCCAACTTCAATCGCCCTTAGGCCATTGGTGATAAGTTTGTCCACTCAGGAAGAAGTAGCTTCGTACATATACCGCCTTGTGACCGTAGTGATATTGTTAGCTATCTTCTTCACAATATGGATAACATTTGGCATTGATCAACCTCATGCTATAGATGATTGCTTGCTAACCTTCTTGATACAACAGTTAGCTCCGGTTATTGTTACTCGCATGATAGGGCAACTACCAACTCAATTGTTCCTATATCATAACTAGGGTAGCCCTTGGCAATCCTTCACCTTCTTGAACAAGGTGAATGCTGGATAATCCCTTGTAGTAGGTGAGACATCGATCATTGGCACGGTCCAGTGACTAGTTGTCATACCTAGATATCCTAGAGGTTCACACTCATGGGGCTATTATAGTCATGTACACATAATCTACACATAATGGGGTTCACAAGTACTGGTCAAGTGGACCTAGATATGCATATCACGGTCAGGTGATTCATGAGCCTATACATAGAGTCTTATAGGTCTAGAGTTGAATTTCACAAACACATAAGAATCACATTGAACCCACATGAGATGGCCTCCACTCCACACATGTACTCATAAACAAATACCAACTATAAAGTAGTCAAATCCACTCACTTCATTCAAATTGTTAACCATAATACACTATTCAAAAACACATTCTTTATTACAAAGATCCAAGGCCAAATATCGAACGTTAATAATACTTATGGTTTTTGCCTATAGGTGACATAGGCAATCTTAAGAAATGTCATCCTAAGTTCAACCCAAATCAGCCTCATGGCCACAACAAGTGGACCATCATTAGCCTATAAGAATATCCATTGTTTTCCCCATTAAATTCTATTAGCCAATTTTTACATCAGTATTAGATACGAGTTATCAAGCTCCCTTAACTCATTCATAACCGTCTAATATCAGTTTTAGCCTCAAATTGAAGCCTATTGAAGAGGGATGGTCAAACAAGTTTAGAAACAACCTCAACCTTGGAGTTATCCCCTAAACCATCTACCTAGGGACTTGAGGTCACAAGGGCTTCCTTTGCCTAAGGATTGCCTACATACCTACCTCCAAATGGGATCAAGCTCACATGTAGCTTTCCTTACAAGGTCTCTCTCAAGGAACATACACTTGTAATTCCTACACAAATAATTCCTCGTCTAATTAATAAATAAGGGTAATACAATTTTCCACCCAAAGGAGTTACTTAAACCTTAGCAAACTAATATTAATTCTACCTTCCAAACACACCAAGGTTCTATACACGTTAAGATTGTCTCATGTGGGAGAATAATGATTAGCTAGGTTTCATCAATAATACTATCATCCAAGGTATGTCTCCCTAGGCATAGAGATCCAACCATACCTAGTTATAAGGTTGCTAGGCAATCTAGACTCAATCTAAGAATAGGACATCAGTAAAGAGTGTACGTGGACATCAGTAAAGAGTGTACGTCTCTACCAAGAAGTAGTCAAAATATCACTACCATGCATCAATTATGTATAAACCTTGACATGGGGTCCGAGTGAGGTTTTACAAAATCAAAGTATCATACTTGAATAGGACTTCCTTCTAGATGTAACCTATCATGCATCCACAAGACCACATAGAATTATTTTTTAATCTTTCACATTTAATGTTTGCTTGATGTGGGGATGTGACACCTACTCATGGATAAAAGTTGAATTGCTACAAATTGAATCCCAATTGGTTAATCTAAAAGATTGAAGATTCGAGAGATGTTTCGCATAGTTAGCAATTCCAACTATTATGCATTTGGTAAAAGCTTTTTCAGAATCTTGCAAGGTACAGTTTTCTTCCTTATTAACTTCTTGCAGGTCTTCATTGGAAACCTTACTTTGAGATGAGCAAGTACCAAGTCAACAACATCAAAATTATTTACTCTTATCTTAAGATTTGCATACTACTAATTTGCATTAACACTAAACATATACTTGGGGTTTATATTGTTCAATTTTGCATTTTTGGTATCTAGTGATGTCTTGAGAAAGAAAATAAAATTTTGATTGCCCTTTTGAAGTCAAGATATTTGGCTAGAATTTAATATCTCTCCATGGTGATGATTCCAAATTCCCTTGTGGCAATATTTGATTATTTCTAAAATTGTTTTTGATCATGTATAACCAAAAACACATGTGGTAGAGTAGCCTAGGAAGGGCGCATATCTATGCAAATTCAAGAAAGAAGAGAGGCACAAAATACTGGTGCAGTCATTTAGAAAAGTTTATTTGTCCTTTCACAACATAACCGTTAGGGACTTGACTTGTGAGACAAAAAAACCTTTCCACTTTGTTTTCAATCTTGCACCAAGTTGGATAGTCATGTGCAGGCATGTTTAAGAAAAGATGAGATTGATACAAGGGTAAGAGATCTGTTTTAGAAGAGGGAAAAAGGTGTTGCAAATTACAAATGTGGTTTTGATGCTTTCAAGTGTTTGCCATAATTTGGGAGGTGTCTTGTATTGAGGAGAGCTGAAAAAAATTAACCTTTTTGGGACATGGGATGCTATATTCTTGTGAAGAATGGGTCAATTAGAGATAAGCGTCACCACAAGTTCAGTAGTTCAATAAGGATTATTTCTTTTATTAAGTTGCTTATGATCAATTAAGAAACCCAAACTCATACTTTCCAGCCACAATAAATAAAGAGTAGATGTTTTATTCCTGCATATTCTGTCATATTTAAATTCTTTGTCCATCATGCTTGTGCATTCCTTTGGCTTCTTGCATTTGTCCTCTTCCCTTGGTAAACCCACCTCTCATTTTAGTGGAGCATTGTTGTCTTCTTGACAACTTTTCTTTAGTTGTCAATGCATATTGATAGGCATCTTCTGCCTGCAGGCTCACCATCTTTAGCTCATCTTGAATATTCATCCTTTTGCCATTGATGAATGTAGCAACCTTCTCATGATCCAACTTGCTGTGACCATATCTGGTGGAGATCTTGTAGGACTTTTCAATGTAATTTTTTTACAGTCGACTCCCTTTGCCTCAGTTTCAAAACTTCTTAACAGGTCAAGTTGATAATCAATTGGGAAGAATTTGGCCTTTGTTCTTGTTACCATGCTATTCCCATCTAGTGATAATTTATTTTCCCTTTCTCCCTTCCTCAGCCTATGCTTCCTTTCATCAAACTGCATTAAGAATTTTTAGCTTGGTTTGTTCTACCTCTATCTCATCATATTTGAAGTACTTATCCATTTCTATTAATCAGTCAATCAATTTTTCAGGGTCTTAGGCTCCTAGAAAGCATGGCACATCCGACTGTCCCTCTCCCAATCTTGGAGATAACTCTGATTAACTCCCTCTCCCTTGCATCCATCTCTTGTAATAACCACCCTAGATTTATTCTTTTTTGGCAATAAGAAATAACAGCAACATAAACTTGCCAAACAAGGATACATTGCTGTCATAAAGTTCTGATATAATAATTCAACATTCACACAATTTCTGCTACAATTGTTTTGATGGTAAATCAATCACATAGAGATGCCAATACAAGAAATAAGCATGATAGTGAGATGCCCACTAGGTAATACCTCAGATGAAGGATGGAAACAGACTGGTAAAGGTCTGCACCCACTGGAAATGTGTAATGTCCCTTGTAAAATTTCGGAATAGATTTAGCCAAACTCAGGTATTAGTGATGCAATATAACACTGGGATCAATCTTCCATTATACAACAATCTCTCTCCTAAACATTAAGACGGTAGATCAATGGTTTCACCCGTCCAGACCCGTCTATAAGCAGCATCCAACTCAGTTTGATGGCGTCATATGTAGATTAGGTAATATCTTTAGAATGTTCTTGGCCGCGGTGATGACAATCCTTCTGTAGAGTGTCTTTCCTTCCCCTTTCTCTCCTCTTTAATCCTCGTCATCTTTTTATATCTTTATGATAAAATGCACCCCTTTGGAAGGTGATGATTCTTCTTAACTTGTTTGACCTCTCAATCATGCCCTTCGGTTAAGCATGATTACTGCGTGTAATTGTATCATTGTCTTAACTTATGAGTCGGCTCGATACTTATTGACATTGATCTCCATCTAATCTTTATCTTGCCTCATTATACCTTTGCTGTCCTTTAATATATGTTTATTGTCTTCAACCGTAAGATATGATTATTGAATTTATATACTCGATAGCATGTACCATAGCCATGGGTACTATTAAACAATTTGTTTGAATGGGACCATTCAAAAAGGCCTGATAGTTTCTATGCAGTGGCAGGCTAAGATCTTCAATCTAGACTAGTCTGATAACTTACTAATCCTTCTGTTGGGGCCATGTGGAATAAAGGCTCTACTCAATATAATTCACTTTCCTAGATGGCAGCGACGATATGCCAGATAATCTATGGATGTGGAGAATGCATACGTTGAACGCCAACTCATTTTGATCGGTCATGCCAGAGTAATCCCGATAGAGTATTATCTCCATAATATAATAGCACGCCAGATTTAACACCCATTTCCTGATATCTTCCCTGTAGTTTTACCCAGAGTATGAGACGACAATTAAGAGTCGGCTCTATTCATGCCGTTCCTGATTGTTAACAGGAATCTCCCAATAACACTGAGCTACGCCACATCGATGCTACTATATTCTCTAACTATTCATTGCCACATCATCCATAAAGGTGCGTATGTTGTGAACGAGTTGTAAGAGATTCTCCCTTAATTGATTAACGACTTCAATACTTCCAATATATAGGAACTACAGGGACGCCGCCCTAAATTTCTTCCAATTGCTCTCTTCTAAAAACTCTTTTCTTCCCATCTGATAACAATATACGTTGAATGTATAAATCCTATGCACTTCAAACTGCGCCCAGGCTGAGATTATTATCGGCCCTTTCTAATCCTCTATTCAAATACTTGGTGGTTTAATAAAATAGGATTCCTTAATCAGCTTAACTTCATATAGTTCTCAAATGAGGGCGGCACCCATCCTTTTGCTGCGTTAGACTTTTGAACACAAACATTTCTCCAAATACTTTGCGGCTGAGTAAAATACCATTTCTCCATACCTATCTTCCCCCCTGCTGTGCGCCCACCTGTTGCTCTTTGTATATGGATAACATCAGGGATCGCGTCATTTCCAAGTAGCTGCGAGCTCCTCATACTCTTGCGTTCAACATTATTTATAAGATCTCCTTTATTTCTTTATTTCTATATTTTTAGTATTTATATTTATTATTTATATCTTTATACATAATATAGTTACATATTATATATTCCTTATTTTAGTATTATATTTATAAATTGATTAATTTTATATATCTTTAATATTTTCAATATTATTTAATTTGTGAATATTCAATTTATTAATATTTATATCTTAATTATAATATTTTTTTTTGACAATTATAATTATGGTGATACTGATTTCTTTAATGCCTTTGTTATCTCATGGTCAAATTTCGTGGACATGACAAAATGGACTTCTACGGGGTTGATATGTTTGTACATGAAGCCTCATGTTTGCTATCTAATGTTGCAGGGCCGAATGACAATGAAAATCTCTTTTTGTTTACTTGCAGAGTGACTTGACCGATTAACACAGAGTAAGCGGGAATATATAATTGCAAGAATAGAACACATCAATTACACAAACATTGCACAAAATATAGATGTTGTATTCTCATTCATTAGATAAACAATAAGTACATCATGTATCAAAATGTGTGGTCCACGACTACAAATGAACCATGAATTATATTGACGGCTGATGTTGGTTGAGGACACTAGTCGTCAGCAACTACTCAATACAACTACCCAATCGTGGGGAATTAATTCCTGATTACAACATATTCTAATTGCTTTTGTTGTGCACAATATTATTTATTTATTTATTTACTATTTGGCTGACTAAACATGATTAATTACTTATGGTCGACTACATCAGCCCCCCCTAAAAGAAAGTCGTCTTCCAGACGACATTACAACAAAATGGGGACTTACAACAGAAGAAGTGACTAGTGAGAAGAGGGAGGGTGAAAGGACGTTCTTGGATGGATGGACGATGTTGGAGTATATGTCAGCGAGCGTAGCTCTCATAGCCTGCGAACCTCCTCCATACATATTTACAACTGGTGCTCCGCCACGATCTCTCGCTCCCTTGTTGCTTTTACCATGTGCGCAGCCTCCATCACTTGTCGTTTTGCTTGGTCCACTTCCTTCACCTTCTTTGCCAATTGAGCCTCCATGTCCCTCATTCTCTGCTCCGTCTCCCTCTCCATTTTCAACATCTTGGCCTTTATGGCCGATACTTTGGCTCTCTTAGTGATAGTGAGCTGAGTCTGCTGAGCAAGCTTATCCTAGAATTTTTTCGTATGCTTGGCTAACTCCTCTCGTACCTTTTGTACCACCTGTAAAGCCTCAATCTTTGCTTGCACCACCTCATCTGTGGATGATATCTATCGTTTCAGCCTATAGAATACAACCTTGAAGGATGCCTCTATACTGAACATGGCTAAAATCAATTGACCATCTCTCCCTCCAAATGAAGGCCTTGCTGGACGCCAAGCCTTCTGCATCGTTGGGTCTCCACTCTAGGCCATCCTCTAGAACTGAAACAACGGGCAAACTCCTCACACCTCGTCTGAACAAACACCAATATCCTCTGTACCTCCTTCGCCACCAATGGAGACTGTCCTATGTCTAGCCTTTTGGATATGTCTCCTACTTCATTCATGACTGCTGCCATCACATGGAGCTCCTGAATGTATCTCTATATCGTCCCCAGAGGGTCTGACTCATCCGACTGGGAGATCTCAATGATCAACCCCTCTGTTCTGCTCGACTCATCATCCTCTTCACTTGATGGGTTGGGTGCTTCTAACTCCTCTACTGCCAAAGGGGGATGCTGCCTCTGAGATGGTCCCCCACTCTCTTGAGTGTGTACTACAATCGGGGGTGTGCTTATGGTGAACCTGGTTCTGCACTGTTAGTCCTCATGGTTGTAAAGTCCTGTTGTACACTCTCTCTCTTGATTATCATGGCTATGAAGCCCTACTATGGACCCTCACCCTCGATCACCATGGCTGTGCACTCTTGTTCTAGACCCTTGGCGAAAACTCCTAAAGGGCTTGGTGATGGGAATGCTAGAACCTGCAGTGGTAACCGAGTGTGTTCAACCAATTGTCTATATGTGCCATGTTAGTAGGTGCTAGGGTATCTGCTAGCAATGCATCTAGTGGTGCAGAAACAGTGAACAATGCTACTAACGATGTGCCTGATGTTGGCAGTGCACTTGGTAGTCTTGTCGGTGGGCCTGGTGGTCCTGCTAGTAAGGTTGGCGGTCCTATCGGTGGGGTTGGCAATCCTATCAATGGGGGTCCTACCATTGGGGTTGGTGGTCTTGCCGATGGGCTTAACAGTCCTAGCGATGGACCTGACAATCTTGGTGGTGAGCTTGATGGTCTTGGTGGTGAGCCTGACGGTCCTGTCAGTGCTAGCGATGGGCCTGGTGGTCCTGGCAGTCTTGGTGGTGAGCCTAATTGTCTTGGTGGTGAGCTTGATGGTCCTGACAGTGCTAGTGATGGGCCTATCGATCCTGTCGATGCACCTTAGTTACACCGCCAGTAGCATCGCGAAGCGCACCGCCAGTAGCATCGATCACAGTTTTTGCACCGCCAGATGCATTGCCAGTGGATACCTCTACACCTACCAACGTGGCACAGATAGATGATTGGTTGAATACACTTGGGATACCATTGCAAGTTCTAGCATTCCCATCACCAAGCCTTTCAAGAGTTCTAGCCAAGGGTTTGGAACAAGAGTGCACAACCATGGTGATCGAGGGTGAGGGTCCACAGTAGGGCGTCACAACCATGATGACTGAGGGAGAGGGCGTATAGTAGGAATTTACCCATAGGCACACCCATTGGGTGCAGTACACACTTAGGAGAGTGGGGGGCCATCACAAAGGCAAGTACAAAGCTACATTTAGGAGCTCCAAGTGATGGAAGTAGTCATGAATGAAGTAGGAGACATTCAAAAGGCTAGATAGGCCTGTCTTCGTTGGTGGCGAAGGAGGTACAAAGGTTATTGGTGTTTATTTAGACAGGGTGTGAGGAGGAGTTCGCCTGTTGTTTCACTTCCAGAGGATGGCCTAGAGTGAAGACTGACGATGCGAAAGGCTTGGCGTCTAGCGAAGCCTTCATTTGGAGGGAGAGATGGTAAGTTGATTTCAACCTTGTTGAGTATAGAGGCATCCTTCAGGGTTGTATTTCGTTTATAGTAGGACTTTACAGCCATGGGGACTGATGATGTAGAACCAGGTTCGCCACAGGGACACCCACTAGGTGCAGTACACACTTGGGAGAGTGGGGGGCCATCGCAGAGGTAGGTACAAAGGTAGATTTAGGAGCTCTAGGTGATGGCAGTAGTCATGAATGAAGTAGGAGACAAATTCAAAAGGCTAGACATAGGCTTGTCTTTGTTGGTGGCGAAGAAGGTACAAAGGATATTGGTGTTTATTCAGATGGGGTGTGAGGAGGAGTTCGCTCGTTGTTTCACTTCCAAAGGATGGCCTAGAGTGAAGACCTCGGCGATGCGAAAGGCTTGGCGTCCAACGAGGCCTTCATTTGGAGGGAGAGATGGTTGGTTGATTTCAACCTTGTTGAGTATAGAGGCATTCTTCAGGCTTCAGGGCTGTATTCTATAGGCTGAAATGACAGATGTTATCCACAGATGAGGTGGTGCAGGAAAAGATTGAGGTTGTATAGGTGGTACAAAGGGTACAAGAGGAGTTGGCCGAGCATATGAAAAATTCTAGGATCAACTTGCTCAGCAGACTCAGTTCACTGTCATTGAGAGAGCCAGAGTATCGGCCATAGAGACCAAGATGTCGAAGATGGAGAGGGAGACAGAGCAGAGAATGAGGGACAAGGAGGCTCAATTGGCAAAGAAGGTGAAGGAAGTGAACCAAGCAAAACGACAGGTGATCATGGCAAAACACCAGTTGCGGATACGTATGGAGGAGGTTTGCAGGCTATGAGAGCTACACTTGCCGAAATCTACTCTGACATCGTCCATCCATCTAAGGACATCTTCTCACCCTCCCTCTTCTCACTAGTTACTTATGTTGTAAGTCCCCATTTTGTTGTAATGTTGTATGGAAGACGACTTTCTTTTTGGGGGGGGGATGATGTAGTTGCCCGTAAGTAATTAATCACGTTTAGTCAACCAAATAGTAAATAAGTAAATAAACAATATTGTGCACAACAAAAGCGATTAGTATATGTTGTAATCGAGAATTAATCCTCGACGGTTGGGTAGTTGTATTGAGTAGTTGTTGACTATTGGTGTCCTCAACCAACATCGGCCATCTATATAATTCATGGTTAATTTGTAGTTGGGGACTTCACATTTTGATACATGATGTACTTATTGTTTATTTGATGAACGAGAATACAACATCTATATTCTTTGCAATGTCTATGTAATTGATATGTTCTATTCTTGCTGTTATATATTCCCATTTACTCTGTGTTAATCGGTCAAGTCACTTTGCAAGTAAACACTTTCCAACACCTCCAAACTCACCAAACTCACCCAACAGTGTTCCAACACCCTCAAAAGGTAAGGATATAAGAGCTATAGGTTTGATAATGACTAATACAAAGTTGCAGGTCTGAAAGTACCTTTATTGCAAGTCATGGAAGCCATGAAAACCATTAAAATCCACCTCCAATCATGCATATGACACCTCCCAATGACATAGATCAGCACCACACTAGCCCAACAGTCTCCAAACAGTCTCTAATTGTCAAGGATGGACAAGAAACAGGTCTGTCATAAGTTTTCAGTGATACCCAGGTCTGTACGACACCCTTTAGGTATCCAAATCCTCCCAAGAACACCTCCAAACTCACTAAGAACACCTCCCAGATATTTGAAACCCCAATCTGCAAACTCTGTGAAGAATAATGGTGATTCCTAAGTAGAACCACACCGAACTAGCTAAGGATTGTCTTTCAAATCCGAAACTAGTGATCCAATGAGGGTTTTCATCCTCACAAGATTCAAGGAAGAACACGTAGATTTAATTTGGCAACATTCTGTTATGTGTAATCTTCAGAATATGCAAATGAGCCCCTCTCAACCTTCTTTTATAGCTTTTGGAGGGAAAATAAGCAATTTGAAATTATAATAATTCTTTTCCCCTCAAAATTGACATTTTTGAAATAATAATAATTTTTCATGTGCAAAGGCCCCCTTAGCTAGGCGTCCAACTTTGTAAACTTTTCATTACCTTTCCAACGAGTTATCACACTAAGTTGTCCTTTTATTATTTTTCGACATTAGACAATATTAATGAAATATTAATTACTTATTCAATAACTCGCCCAAGTTGTGCAAACCACTAAAATTGAATCAAAATCAAACTTTGATCACACTAGGATGATACTAAAGATGTAGGATGATGATCGGAGGCAATCGGGTGACTTACTAAAAATAGACATGCTCTCCAAGGAGTTTGGAGAACACAACAAGAGCCCGAAAACACTTTTGAAAGCATCCCAACGATCCCTAATGCAAACTAAGCTCAATGCCACCAACAAAAATTCTGAAATGTTGAACCTGCATCCTTTAAGAAGTTTGGAGTTCTCCCTAACACACTTAGAAGCTTATGGGAAAACTCAAAAACTGGCCAAAATGCTCACGTAACAATAATGCGCCAAATGGGGACATTACATCTCTTCTCCAATGCTTTAAGTTTATTTTCTTGTCCTTGTGCTTGAACTCTTCATTCCTCTTCACTATCATTGTCATCTCTTTCTTGTGTATGGGCTGTTCTTTTGCCTTCATCAAGGGCTTCCATCCTTTCTTGCATTTCTCTCAACTTCAAGCATTTCATCCAAATTTTCTGCAACCTGTTGCTGCAGCTTTTGCTACCCTTATTCTTCAAGGCATTTTGATTGTCTTCACACTCCCTTGTTACTGTTGTAACTCTCCCTTGGTCATAATCCTACACAAAGATACAAAGACACTTCCTAGTTGGACTTCTACCAACCTAAAATTATGAATGATGCCTCCCTTTTCAAAGCTGTAGCTTGATCTGGTACCACTTGGTGTAGTCTTGTTGGGAGACCTTACTGAATAGAAATCCCACAGCAAGCAACCTTGAACAACTGCAGTAATCTCTACTTCAAACAAGCAAATGTAAAGACAGTTGTCCAGCAAACAATTGCACCTCACACTAGGATGAATTTTTATGACAAAGTGCAAGCCATTATAGTTAGTGTAAGTTGAATCAATTCAAATAGTCAACTTAAAGGACTGTTCTTGATGCATAGACAGAGAATTTACATGACAGTTTGCACAGGAATGAAACATCTCTCTTTTGTTGTCTTGGTAAAACAAGTTTCAGTTGTTGATACATTTAGCATTAACAATATACGCTAGCAATATACGCAAAGGAATAGTTCTCCTTGACTGTTGTAATTGATGGTGAGGCTTTTTTCAAACTTGTGGAGATCTGCAAACACACATTGGTCTCCAAATGGCAATCTCCCCTATTTCTATATGTTAACTCTTCTTAAATTTTCTTCAGTATGGGAGGCATCCCAATTTACAGTATAGTCTCTTGAGAGCCCAAGACATCTTTTTCACTTGCTAGTCCTTTTCTTTTACATGGGCTCCTTTATTTTTCATACATGAGTGCACATGATCCAAACAAAAGATCTCTTTTGTTTATTTCAGTAGCTGCCTCCCTTTGGCTATTTTGTCTTGTAGGGACAAAATAGGGCTTTTCTAAAATGACTGCTAGCCTATTCTATGTTCCTCTTCTTTTTCTAAATATCTCCTCTCTTTTTCTTGCATATATTTGTCTTTTTCTTAGATCTTTGCTATTCAACTTTGTGATGTCTCTAGCTGGGAATCTTAGGAAATTTACAATTTTGTTTAAATTTTTTGATTGTGCAAACTGAAATAAATATGGAACGATGATTAGTAGTTGCCAAACTCAAGTAATTCAATGCCGATCAGCAGTACTTAAATTCAGAAATTAGTATCAGAAACCTTCATACATCAAAGCAGCAGATCTGACAATAAATAATGCTGGTATAATGTGGCAACAGATGCAACTAGCAGACATACTTGTATAACAGCAACAAAGTATGAAACCCTTACATATCCAATTGATATAATTGATATTGGAGTAGGAAAGGAACAACAGAAACTCTCAATTATTAATAATATTCAACTCTAATTTCAACTTGCAAAGGCTGCAATAAACAAGTGATCACGAAGTGCAAGAAATAGGAGATGTACTATAGCAGCAAGCAACAATTATAATGTCTGGATATGGGTGAAAACTCCTTTGTACATCATAACAAATTTCTTAACATATGTTATCAGAAAGACCCAAAATATTATTGATCACAAATACTGAAATAAATACTACTTATCACAATGACCAAGCATTGTAGAGACAATGTAGCAAACTGAAACTAAAAATATAGTGTGAACTTTTAGCACAAGTGCAATCCTTGGGTGGAATCAACTCATTTGAACAAGAGAAATTTCATCCTTCAATCCCAAATGGAAACTGAGATGGTTTTCATCTTCTAAATTCCCTCTCCCCAAGGGTTTTCATTCTTGAATGAGAAGATGAACACAAGTGTTTGGAAAATTTAATTACAAAAACACAGATGATCCCTTTAATTCACTCGCCCACCTTTTATAAATTCCCTTTGGACCCCCTAGAATTTGAATTTTCTTTTCCGTCTAAGTGTTTAAAAACACTTTTTAAATAAAATATTACATAGGCCTTATAATATTTAGACATCTATTTTATTAAATTAATAATAATATTTAAGTTGTCCTTTTGAAATAGAGTGACTGGGCCCAATTTTAAAATATTATTGTCAAATTATTTTCTTTATTTTATCCCTTAGCCTATGGGAATAAGAAATAGGCTATGGGCCCTCAATTAATTCTTTTATTTCTAAAAAGGAGACATGGCAAACTTGGGTACGCTCTCTTTTGGTTTTGCATGTGTCTTTGGTTGTACATACTGAAAATAATTCAAAAATAACCTAATCCCACCCAAAGTTCAGTTCTTGTGCACTAGGCAGGAACTTGTCGCTCTTGCACATGCCGTTGGTTGTACATGCCAAAAATAATTAAAAAATAACCTAATCTCACCTTCAAGTAAGTTATTCTTGTGCATTGTCACCGTGTTTGCTACCCATGTATAATTTGAAATGGTAATTGATTGATTGGTTGAATTAAAAAGGAGAGGAATACTCCTTAAATAGGAAATTACAAAACGATGTTTCTAAATCAGAAACAATCGATAACAAAAGTAATACAAGAAAGTTGCTAAAACTAATTGAAAGCAAACTTAACTAAGATGACCATTATACGCTAAATATAACAATAGTACTTTAATACCCTCCCTTAATGGTCATTCTACTAACTACACCAAGTTTGCCCCTAAATTTTACAAATATGTCTGTGGGCTTAGGGACTTGGTAAGAATGTCTGCAATCTGATCCTCAGTTGGAACATATTGCAACATCATTGATCCATCTTCAAAAAGTTGTCATATGAAGTGACAATGAAGCTCTATATGTTTTGTGCGCTCATGGATGATTGGTTTTTGGCAAGCTTTAGCACCCCTTGGTTGTCACAAAACAAGGGTGAAGGCCCTGCCTGAGAGATTTTCATGTTAGAAAGCATCATTCGAAGCCATACTACCTCACATGTTGCTTTAACAGTTTCTCGATACTCTGCTTCTATCGAGGAAAGAGCTATTGCCTGCTACTTCTTACTGGTCCATGTGACTGCACCCATACCAAGACTGAAAACACATCCAGAAGTAGATTTCCTGTCATCAACAAAACCTACCCAATTTGAATCTGTAAAACCAACTAGCCTAGGATCTTTGCTTTTGCTATGCAGAATGCCAAAGTCAAGGGTCCCTTTCATGTATCTCAGTACTCGCTTCACTACAATCCAATGTTCAACCTTAGGAGCAGTCATGAAACGAAAGATGTAACTCACAACATAACTTAGATTAGGTCTAGTGGCTGTAAGATGGATGAGGCTGCCAACTAGTTGCTTGAAAGCTGACTCATTAACCACTAGTGAGTCTGATTTGGTTGAAAGTTTTAGCCCTTTCTCCATGTATGAGATTTTGCAATCTATCATCTTGAAATTTTCCAACAGACTCTTGGCATATTTAGACTGATAAATGAAAATACTGCCACCTGTTTGCCAAACTTCTACACCAAGACAATAGTGCAGAAGACCCAAATTTGTCATATCAAATTCCTTACACAAATTCAACTTGATTTGCTCAAGAAGATGTACCCATTGCTAGTAATGATGATATCTTCCACATAGATGACAAGAAGAATGATATTACAACTAGTGCTCTTGACATATAAATTTGCATCTGAGGGACTCCTCTAAAAACCCTATGCAACCAAATACTTGTCAGTCTTTTGGTACCATGCCCTAGGAGCCTGCTTTAGGTCATAAAGAGCCTTCAACAATCGGCATACATGGTGCTCTTTGCTTGCAACTTTGAAACCAGGAAGTTGTGTCACGTAGACCTCTTCCTCCAAATCTCCATTGAGGAAGGCACTCTTCACGTCCATTTGATGCACCTTCCAGCCAAATTGTGCTGCAATGGCTAGGACAAGCCGAATGGTGCTCATCTTTGCTGTGGGTGCAAAGGTCTCCTCATAGTCAATGCCCTCTCTTTGTGAGAACTCTTTAGCCACCAACCGAGGTTTGTATTTATCAAGTGTTCCATCAGATTTGTATTTCACTCTGTAGACCCATTTTTAGCCAATGGGTTTCTTCCCTAGTGGAAGATCTGACAAAACCCAAGTATTGTTCTTCAAAAGACTATGATGTTCAAATTCCATAGCCTTTTCCCATTCAAGTTTATCTTTTGCCTCTAAATAGTCCTAGGGCTCATAAACACTCTGCATGTTGGCCATAAGAGAAAAATTCACTGTATTTTGCTTGCTCTTGCCTCTAGATGATCTACACTCAACAAGTTCATTATCTCGAACATCACCAATGAGCTTCTCCCACCACTTAGACTGGAGAGTAGATGCATCATCTTCCAAATCAGGATGATCATCATGACTTTGGCTGCCTAGAATGAAATCATCTAGATGCTAATCTAGGTTGTCTTGAGGGAAATCTGCAGGTATAGGGTCATGCGTTGTAGATTCCACTAGTTTAGAATCATCAGAATCCCTCCCTTCAGGTGGAGCTAATGGAAGCTTGACACCCAATTCTTTAGCCTTCAGAGGTTGATCCTCAGGACTCTTGATAGGAGAAGAGAGCTGAAAGGGCCCACCTTCTCCATCAAAAACAAAATCCATGCTGAATGTTAGACGATTAGTGTCCACATCGATTAGCCGATAGGCCTTGTGATTGTCATTGTATCCTGTAAGCATCAATTTTTGGATTTTGAAATCTAGCTTGGTCCTCTTTTTATCTGGAATCCAAACATATGCAGTAGAACCAAAAATCCTAAGATGGATGATTCTTGGTTTCCTTCCAGACCATGCTTCCTTTGAGGTCATCTTCTTGACGGCCTGTGTGGGAGACATGTTAACAAGGTATACAATAGTATACATTGCTTCAGCCCAAAATTTCTTTGGAGCATTTCTATTCTCCAGCATACAATGGGCCATTTCTGTAATAGTACGATTTCTCTGCTCAACAACTCCATTCTACTAAGGAGTCTAGGGTGTGATAAGTTTACGCTTGATACTGTGTTTAGCACAAAAGTTGGTGAATTCGTCGGAACAAAACTCACCCCCATTATCTAACCTAAGAGTGATGATTGGACATCCTGAATCTTTCTCAACTAATGCTTTAAACTTTTGGAGTTCATTAAACACATTTGATTTTGCTTTGAGGAAAAACACCCACATTTTTCTATTAAAATCATCAACAAACAATAGAAAATACCTAGCATTAGTGAATGATGTAGTATTCATTGGTGCACAAATGCAAGAGACCAGGGGTCTCTCAACCCCAACTGCTGATGGCGAATGCAATATTTTTTTTGTTTTTGTTGTTTTTGATTTTTTTTGTGTTTTTTTGCAAATAAAGAAGATGGTGCGAGATAAATGCTTCTAAAAATCTTAATAAGTACAGGAATATAAATATTGAAGCAAATTGACTTCTAAATCGGTAGCCAATGGATTTATTATTCTTTCTAGATGATTACAATGATGAATCTCAAACATGCAGACTAAAAGGCAAAGCAATATGCAATATTTGAAAACCTGATTGCAGCCGCCTGTAGGAAGCATGAAATGGTACGGCCAATCCAAAAGATAGACTTTCCCCAACAAATTTTAATTGCAGATGCTACTGGAGACCTAGGTGCCCAAACTGGAGAAGTTAGAATGCAAAAAGGCAAGGCGTTTTTCCTGTGATGAGAAGTAAGACTTTGCTGCTGTAAAAAGTATGCCTGTACCAGCAATTAATGAATCCGTACTGCCTTGGAAAGAGTGCCAGATGCTGGATAAACCACTGCCAATGAAGAAGATTCTCTTCCCTGATGAAAATCGAATCAAACACTGAATATAAACTTCACAATATGCTCTGTAATGACTTCTGAATGAAACCACTCAACTGACAAGCTTCAACTGGTATCTCATAGTCTCAGTATGTCTGATTCTGAAGAGGGAACGTTCTCCAAAATCCAATGATTTGCAGAAACCCTTGTTTCACAAACCCCAATGTTCTCAGAGAGGAAATAAGACAAATTAGAATAATTAACAATGAAGTTTGATTTTCCTTTGGATGAATTAAATAATCCCTTCAATAAGTCGACCCAAAAAAGCACTTCAATAAGCATTTAATAATGATAATTCTCCCTTCTCAATACTTAGGCTAATTAATTAATAAATGGCGTCCCCATTTAATAATGAGTAATAAACACTCATTTATTAATAAAATCGTCCCTTATTATAAAGTAATAAAATACTTTATAATATACCATTTAATTAATTAACTTTATAAATTGACTTTATAATATAAAGTTATAACATTAATATTTCTCCAATATCATTAAATGCTTGAATATTCGCTAGCTGCTCACCAAACTGTCCAACTAGGTCGAAACTGAGCTGACGAATTGAACCGGGTGCCCTGCCAGAAATAGCAACTCCTGCCTGTCTGACTTACTATAAATAGTAAGTGCTTGAATCTGACTCTATAAGACTCTGCCAGAGCCCAAACCTGAATCAACTAATGGTGTAGTGTCCCCAAACACCGGATAACTGCCAAAATAACCTTCTAAACACATCTGTCAGTCTACGAGGGTCTGAATGATAGGCTAACCCCTGAATCAATTGTACTGCCTAGGAAGGGGACATTACAGTCCACCCTCCCTGAAATTGCTTGTCCTTAAGCAATCTCAGCTCTGGATGCTGTAAAATCTCCTCTGACTCCCATGTAGCATCCTCAACCGGCAAGTCTCTCCATTTAATCAAATACTCTCTGATAATCTGCCTCCGAAGATGTCTCTCTCTAACATTGAGGATGGCCTCAGGCACTAATATCAACTTCCCCTCATCATCAAGGGGTGGCAGTACTGGAGAGGGAATCACATGCTGACCCAATGCCTTCTTCAGGGGTGAAATGTGAAACACGTGAACCCTACTATCCGCCGTTAAGTCCAACTCATATGCAACCTCGCCCACTCGTCTGATGACTCGAAATGGACCGTAGTAACGAGGTTTCAACTTCTCTGTACCACTCTTCCCCAGAGTGGACTGACGGTAAGGCTGTAACATGAGATACACCATGTCACCCACTGCAAAGGAACGCTCAACTCTTTTCTTATCATCATACTGCTTCTGCTGATTCTGTGCCCGCTGAATATTATCTCTGAGAGACCTCATAATATCCTACTGATCCTGCAACATATCACCTGCCCTGGGCACTCTGCTATCACTCAACACCAAATCCAAAAGGTTGGGTGCCTCATACCCGTATAATGCCATAAAGGGCATCATCTGTATAGTCATGTGGTGAGTAGAGTTATAACAATACTCACAGAGGTATATCCACCTCACCCAAGCTCTCTGCTGTCCAGCTATGTAATTACACAGATATCCTTCCACCCACTTATTGATGATCTCTGTCTGCCCATCTGTCTGTGGATGGTAGCTGGTACTAGGTGTCAGTTCGGTTCCACAAAGTCTGAACAACTCCTGCCAAAAGTTGCTCATGAACCGACTATCTCTATCACTGACTATAGTCTGAGGCAAACCATGTACCCTGAATACCTCTCTGAAGAAGAGCTCTGCAGTCTACGATGCTGTGAATGTAGTGGTGATTGGAAAGAAGTGTGCATATTTTGTCAGCCGATCAACAACCACGTAAATACAATCTTTCCCTTGGGCTTTCGGCAAGCCTATGATAAAATCCATTGATAAACATTCCCACTTCCTGTCAGGTATCGGAAGTGGCTGAAGCAAGCCGGCAGGATATGTGTGCTCCTGTTTGTTCTGCTAACAAACAGCGCACTCTCTCACATATTGAAGAACATCAGTCTTTAGCCCTTTCCAAGTAAACCGTTCCCGTACCAACTTATATGTTTTGAAATAACCGGGATGGCCCGCCATAGGAAGATCATGAAAGGCTTTCAGAACTGTATCTTTCAACTCTGAATCTGAAACTAGAAAAATCCGCCCTTTGTAAATGATCAAGTCATTCACAATAGCGTATCTACTATCCTGCTCTGTCCCATCAACTATGCTAGAAGCCCACTGGTTCTTAGCATACTCTGCAATAATCCTGTGCCTCCAATCCTCGGAGATCTGTGCCATAGCATTCAACTGAGGTCTGCGAGACAATGCGTTAGCTACAACATTCTGCTTCCCCTTAATGAAGGTGATATCAAAATCATACAATTGCAATTTACTGACCCATTTCTGTTGCCTTTCATTTAAGTCTCGCTGCCCAAGGAAGTGTTTCAGGCTATTTTGGTCTGTACGCACACTGAATTTATTGCCCACCAAATATTGCCTAAACTTAGCCAAAGCGTGCATAATGGCTAACATCTCCTTGTCATAAATGCTATAAAATCTCTCAGGACCCATAAGCTTCCTACTCTCAAAAGCGATAGGGTGTCTCTCCTGCATCAATACGGCACCAATGCCCTCTCCTGAGGCATCACAATACAAATCAAAAGACTTCGTAAAGTTTGGTAATGCTAGAACTGGACACGAAGTCATAATCAACTTGAACCTGTCAAAACATTCCTGAGCCTGCGGTGACCAAGCAAATGCCTCTTTCTTTGTCAGATCAGTAAGGGGTGCGGCATGTCGTGATAACCCACTAACAAATCGTCTTTAAAAGGCACACAACCCAATGAATCCTTTGAGTTGGGTAAGGTTCTTTGGTACTGACCACTGTACTATAGCTCGGACCTTCTCAGGGTCCATATTGACTCCCTTGGCACTGATGATGTGCCCAAGATACAACTCAGCCATGCCTAGCTCACACTTGGACTCCTTGGCATGCAAGGACTCCTCAGCCAAAATACCCAGAACTGTATCCAAGTGAGCTAAATGCTCCTCCCATGACCTACTGTACACCAGAATGTCATCGAAGAAGACCAACACATATCTCCGCAGCTGAGAACTGAAAACTTTGTTCATTGTAGCCATAAAGGTAGCAGGGGCATTGGTTAGACCGAAAGGCATCACCAAGAACTCAAAGTGACCGCAATGGCACCTGAAAGCGGTTTTCTCTATGTCCTGCTCCCTCATCCGAATTTGATGGTACCCAGATCTCAAGTCAATCTTTGTGAAGAAGATAGCACCGTGCAACTCATCAATCAACTCATCGATGCGGGGTAGAGGGTACCTGTTTTTAATTGTTCTCTTATTAAGCTGGCGGTAATCTATACACATCTGTAGTGACCCATCCTTTTTCTTCACCAATACAACCGATGAAGCAAAAGGTGATTTGCTAGGTTTGATATGCCCCATAGCCAACAACTCACTGATTGTTTTCTCTATCTCATCCTTGAGGCATTTTAGATGTCTGTAGGGCGTGATCATAATGGGCTTTGCACCCTCCAACTCGATAATGTGCCCGATGCCCCTGTTTGGAGGTCTGCTAGGTGGAATATCACTAAACACTTTAGAATGTTTAGACCTCAGTACCTGAATGTCAGGATGGTACACAACCTTCTGTTGCTCCTGTTGTGTGGGTAACAACATACGCTCTGCAGCCCAATCCACCATATCATGACGAATGAGCCTCTCCATCCGTCTAAAAGATACCACTCTCAAATTACTTTCTCTGATGGCTTTTATGACATGTGGTTTTCTGTTTACTTTGAACTTCATCTCCATGTCTCGAAGATTGAGTGTGAACTCACCCAAATCGTGAAGCCATGCCATCCCAAGTACCACATTAGTATCTCCCATATTCACAACGTAGAATTCAGCCTTGAATTCATAGTTGTTAAGATGCATCGGAAGATCTGTTATTCTCCTATCACATTTGAGGGTGTACCCATCAGCCACCTGGACTCGATTACCCTCAAACTCCTCTGTCTGTATGCCTCGTCTCTCTACCAACCGTGCATCTATAAAGTTATGAGTGGCACCAGTGTCGAGTAGAGTAATCATCTTTTGACCTGCTAGGAGCCCACATAGCCTAAAAGATCCATCTCTCTAAAGACTAGTCAAATGTGCCTCCTGTAACTTCTTTCCTCCCTCATTTTCACTATCATTTTTAGACCTTTCATCATCTGAATGCTCTGAATCAGCTTGCTGGTCTGACAGATCAGATTGCTCTTAACCCTCATAAAACCACTCCATCGGATTATTTTTGACCTTAGGATGGAGGGGGCATACATGTTTCTCATCATAAGGTGCCTTGCACCAAAAACACAACTTTTTCTTGCGTAAATCATTCAATGTTTCCCTGTCAAATGGTGGTGCATTCCGTTTCTTAGGATCAGGTGGATCCTTCTTCCTGTCAAATGGTCTGTTAGGCCTCGAATAAGGTGTTGAGCCTGAAGAGAACTTGCTGCGAGGTGTTGCAAGCTCCATACTGCGTGCCTTCCTCATTGCCTCCTGAAGAGTAGGAGGATCAAATGCCTTGACCCAACCTCTCATCAGCTCAAACAATCCCTCAATAAAAAGAATGACAAGTCTTCTCTTCGAAATACCTGTCACCATGACTGCAACCTTCTGGAATTCACCAATGTAGGCATCCAAACTACCTGTCTGCCTGAGCTGAGCTAGCTCTCTAAAGTAAAGTTCTGGATCCTTCTTATCAAAATGCTCTATGAGCCTGTTCGTGAACTCTTGGTAAGTCATAACCGTGTGATGACCCAATGTATACATGTCGTGATGCCACCAATCATGTGCCAACCCGTCAAGATGCAATTTAGCAAACTTAATGGCCTCGTCCTCCTGCATAGGTCTGAATGATAGGTAATTGTCTAACTTCTGTACCCAAGACCTCGCTGAGCTCTTATCCAAGCCATCAAAATAGGGCAAGATAATCTTGCTGACTGCATGTTGAAGATCCCAATTCACCTATGGCGGTGGCTGCTGGTGCTGAGGAGCTCTGCGCTCAAACCTACCTCCCCCTCTGGGTTTATGCACATCCATGAACTCATGAAAAGACAAAGATTGCCTGATCTCAGGAGCCAATGTCGAATACTCTCCGAAGTATCTGGTCACATCTGCCACTCACATACCATGCTGTGGATGAAACTCCGGCTGGTGACCCTGCTGCTCTGTCTCCGGAGTCGGAGGAGCCTCTCTAGATTAAAATGTAGGTTGTCCAAGCCTATGCTCATGCAAGATAGGTGACGACTGCAGCTGTACTGACACCAATGGCTGGTCTATGCTTGCAGTCACGCTCGTCTATCCTATCTGAATGTAGTGTTGTTGAGGCGGAGTATACTGCCTCATCGTGCCCATCAACTGAGACATCATGTCCATCATATTATCATCTCTCCGTCTAAACTCAGTCTCTGACATCTCACCCTCGGTAGGATCTTTCCCTGTATCCCTACGAGACTCTGTAGGAGTCTCACGATTTGCCATGAGTGTGGTGACACTGTTCTCACTGCTGCTCGAACTGGATCTATGTATACCCAGAACCCCTGATACTGTCTCACCTTTTGGAATAGGTGGACCTGTCCAGTCCTCAACTCTGCCTGTTCCTCTACCCTTACTATAGAAGATAATGTCTCTACTCATAAAAAAGCATCGAAAAAGCACACATCTAACTGAAAAAGAACAGGATGGCAGGAAAACCTGGCTCTGATACCACTGTAAGAGACTAGGTGTCTCTCAACCCCAACTGCTAATGGCGAATGCAATATTTTGTTTGTTTTTGTTGTTTTTGATTTTTTTGTTTTTTTTGCAAATAAAGAAGATGGTGCGATTTTGCAGATAAATGCTTCTAAAAATCTTAATAAATACAGGAATATAAATACTGAAGCAAATTGACTTCTAAATCGATAGCCAATGGATTTATTATTCTTTCTAGATGATTACAATGATGAATCTCAAACATGCAGACAAAAAGGCAAAGCAATATGTAATATTTGAAAAGCTGATTGCAGCCGCCTATAGGAAGCCTGAAATGGTACGGCCAATCCAAAAGATAGACTTTCCCCAACAAATTTTGAGAGCAGATGCTACTGGAGACCTAGGCGCCCAAACTGGAGAAGTCAGAATGCAAAAAGGCAAGGCGTTTTTCCTGTGATGAGAAGTACGGATCTGCTGCTATAAAAAGTATGGCCTGTACCAGAAATTAATGAATCTGTACTGCCTTGGAAAGAGTGCCAGATGCTGGATAAACCACTGCCAATGAAGAAGATTCTCTTCCCTGATGAAAATCGAATCAAACTCTGAATATAAACTTTACAATATGCTTAGTAATGACTTCTGAATGAAGCCACTCAACTGACAAGCTTCAACTGGTATCTCACAGTCTCAATATGTCTGATTCTAAAGAGGGAACGTTCTCCAAAATCCAATGATTTGCAAAAACCCTTGTTTCACAAACCCCAATGTTCTCAGAGAGAAAATAAGACAAATTAGAATAATTCACAATGAAGTTTGATTTGCCTTTGGATGAATTAAATAATCCCTTCAATAAGTCAACCCAAAAAGCACTTCAATAAGCATTTAATAATGATAATTCGCCCTTCTCAATACTTAGGCTAATTAATTAATAAATGACGTCCCCATTTAATAATGAGTAATAAAAACTCATTTATTAATAAAATTGTCCCTTATTATAAAGTAATAAAATACTTTATAATATACCATTTAATTAATTAACTTTATAAATTGACTTTATAATATAAAGTCATAACATTAATATTTCTCCAATATCATTAAATGCTTGAATATTCGCTAGCTGCTCACCAAACTGTCCAACTGGGTCGAAATTGAGCTGACCAACTGAACAGGGTGCCTTGCCAGAAATAGCAACTCCTGCCTGTCTGACTTACTATAAATAGTAAGTGCTTGAATCCGACTCTATAAGACTCTGCCAGGGCCCAAACCTGAATCAACTGATGGAGTAGTGTCCCCAAACGCCGGATAACTGCCAAAATAACCCTCTAAACACATCTGTCAGCCTACGAGGGTCTGAATGATAGGCTAACCCCTGAATCAATTGTACTGCCTAGGAAGGGGACATTACAACAAACATTTGCATGAACTAGCCGAAAGACCTTGGATGCTCTCCAAGCTCGTTTGTCTGAAAATGGAGTTCGATGTTGCTTCCCTTCTTGGCAAGCTCCACATACACCATGTGTTTGCTGCTGATTCTCAGGTAAGCCTTCTACCAAATTCTCTCGAGCCAGTTGAGAGAGGTATGCTAGGTTGAGATGCCCATACCGTTGATGCCAAAGAGTGTTGATGGATGAACTCTTTGCAGCCATTGCATACTTCTGAGACTCTCTAGTATCAACCAACCTATACAAGCCATGATTTTCAAGCTCAACTGCAATAGTTTTCTTGGACTCCTTGTCAACAATGCGGCACTTATGTGAATTGAAGATGATATTCAACTTAGGATAGTGTCGCATAATCTGACTCACATACAACAAATTGAGCTCCATGCCCAAAACATAGTATACATTGATAAATATGAGATTTCTCCCACCAGATGTAATCTGAACATTGTCTTTGCTGACAACTATATACTCTTCACCGTAACCAAAGATGATAGAATCGGACAAAGCCTTATCCTTAGCGAATCAATCTCTCTTGTGTGTATCTTTAATGTCCCCTTCCTAGGTAGTTCAGGTGTTTGAGGGGTTAGCCTATCATTCGGACCCTCGTAGGCTGACATAAGTGATTAGAGGGTTGCTTTTGGCAATTATCCTAAGTTTTGGGACATTACTCCATCAGTTGATTCAGGTTGGGGCCTTTGCAAGAGGCTTACAAAGTGATTTTCAGGCACTTACTATTTATAGTAAGTCAGGCCAACAGGGGTTACTATTTCTGGCAGGGCATCTGGCTTAACTGGTCATTTTAGTTTCGACCCAATTTGACAGTTTGGTGAGCAAACAGTGAATATTTGAGCATTTAATGATAGTGGGAGAATTATTAATATTGAGACTTTACATTATAAAGTCAATTAATGAAATATAAAATTATCAATGGAATAATATAAAGTATTTAATACTTTATATTAAAAGGGCGATTATTATTAATGAATGTGTATTCATTAATCATTTAAAAAGGGATGCCATATAATGATAATTTTCCCTAAGTTTACCAAGGGCGAATTTAATTTTAATTAAATGCTTATTGAAATTGCTTTTTTGGGTCAAGCCTTTGAAGAGAGTTTATATTTCACAAAGAGACAAATCGAACTTCGTTGTGAATTATTCTAATTTGTCTTTATTTCTCTCTGAGAACATTGGGGTTTGTGAAACGAGGGTTTCTGCAAATTCGCTTGATCATTGGGTTTTGGAGAACGTTCCTTCTTCAGAATCAGGCATACTGAGGCTGTGAAAGATCAGCTGAAGCTTGTCATCAGAGAGTGGCTTCATCTAGAAGTTATATTCGAGCTTGCAGAGGAAGAATCAACAAGGTTTTTTTTGAAGGAGAAAGTATTGAATCAGAGAGAGATCGATTTTGGTCTCATTCATCAGATCTCAGGCACCTTCTTTCAGCCGTACTTTGCATTTATTGTTGGTTATCAGCCGTACCACCTAGCTGCAAGGCCATACCTCACATTCAGGACAAATCGCTTTGCCTTTTTGCATTCTGCCTTCTCCAGTGGTGGCACCTAGATCTCCAGAGGGTTTTGCATTCATCTTTGAGCAGGAGAAACATTGATTTATAGCTGGCCGTACCATTCTCTCAGCAAATAGGCAGCTGCATTTAAATCAGGTTTTTTGAATAAACATTGTTGCTTTTTAATCTGCATGTTTGAATTTCGCAATTGTAAGTGCTCTGAAAGATCAATATATCATCCGTCTTCAGATTATAAGCTGCATTCTTTATTATTTTGTCATTTAGTATTTTATTTATATTTTCAAGCATTTATTCTCAAAATTGCACCAGTTCATTATATTATGTTGTACCCAAAACCAAAATTTTTGCTTCACTAAGGCATTTTGCTTAATTGAGTCTTAATCTTGTTAAAGTGATGTCAGAAGGTCGTTTTTGGGCTTTTTAAATATGGAGTTGGTGTCAGTTGATGTTAATCTATTACTGAAGTAATTCAAGGAAAATGAAAATCTGAACGGAAATCACCAAAATTTTCTATCTCTGGAGAGGGGAGCATATTCTCAAATGGGCGCCCTATCTTTTAGGGGTCCAGATCCTATTTTTAGGGTTTGTCACTTCCAACAGACATTTGACCGGCATCACGTCAACTTCGCAGTGAGCTATCAAGCTTGTCAAACGGACCTGTTTTGGGCAAGTTATGGAAGATATAGCGCAAAACAAGGCGAAAGCGAGAATTGGCTAACACTGGAGAAAAGTGCAGCTTTTGGAAAAGGCACCCATCTTTTTGAGGTGCCAAATGTAGGTTTTTGGCTAAATGCCACCCAAAATGTTTATCTCACATTTGTTCGAGCTTCGCGACGCATCCGTCAGTGGGTGAATCTGAGTTGCTGAAGTGCTTGAACCTGAGGTTGAACGTAGGGTCAAATCTTAGTCAGAATATCAAAGAAATAAGCAAAAGAGCACATTTTCAGAAAGGCCCCTGAGCTTTTCAAGTCTTTAATGCCTTCTTTTTGATGATCTCAGATATTCAATGTGTCCGTGTTACGCTCAGCTTTTCGTTGCCTGTCTCTGTCAGATCAGAAGATGATTCAGCAGCTTGCAGTCGGAGTTTTTGTGTTATTTTAGTCATTTCTAGAAATGGCTCTCTAGGAGTAGAAGAGCAACTTTTCAAAAAGGCGCCCTTGATTTTCACCCCTCAGATGATGTTTTCTGGGGAAATGTGCCTTTGCAGCTGTCGTGTAGAATGAGGTCAGCTCCGCAGTGAACCTGTGATCTAGTCCTGAAAATTGGTAAAACAGAAGTTATGAAGGATTTATCTTTCCCTTCGTACGAAATGCAAAAGTCAAGATTTGACTAAGTCTGAGGAAAGGCGCAGCGTTTGAAAAAGGCGCTTGGATTTTTGGGCCTTCAAATGTCAGTTTTATGGTTTCCAGTCTCAAGATATCTTCTGATTAGTTTTTACTTAGCTCTGCAATGCACCTGTCAGCTAGTCAATCGGAGAAGTCAGTCAACCAGTGTCAAAGGATGAACAGAGGTCCCGGTAGAGGTTTTAGCTTAAATTTTCATGAAATTTAGCTAAGTCTGGAATTCGTCTTAAGAGTTCAAAGTTGAATTTTCGAAAGAGAGTTGAATGGACGCCTTAACTGGAGTTCTAACTGCAGTTAGACTAAACGTTTTCTGGTTTGTCATCTTCAGTTCATATATTGGCATGTTGAGTGATCTTTCAGTTCGCATGTCGAGTTAACTAGTTTGCATGTTCAGTTAACTGCTTTGCATGTTGAGTTAACTTGATTGCATGTTCACTTAACTGAAGATTATCAGTGAATGTCAACTGAAGTTCACATGCATGGCGAATTTGGTTGCAATTGTGAAGTTTTCGTGAAGATGGCGCTTCATTGAGTGTCAACTGAAGTTCTAGAAGGGACGGCATGAATGGTGAAGCATAAATTTGTGAAGTATGGCGCATTTGAGTGTTAACTGAACTTATCAAAAGGGTCGCCATATTTAGATTTTATTGATGAAGCATAAATTAGTGAAGCTACGTATTTTCTAAGGAATGACAATGTTACACCCCGATTGTATAGCTACTATTCATAGGATGTACATTGTAAATGTTGAATCTTTCTGTTGAATAAAGTGAATTGTTCTTGTGATCAATTGGATGTATCCTAAATGATTGTCTCTTTATCTGATGCTTCTGTTAATATAATTCTTGAATGAAATTAGCATATTGAGTTATGGAATAATGTTGTTCTAACCTATTACAATGTTTAATGTATATTACCTTGGTTTTGAGCAATTGATTTCCGTTGTCGTCTCATGATTTGCAGGAGACAGGTTCGTACCTCGAGACAGAGGAGAGATATCACTCGGGGAAGAACTTGGTCGGGTAAACAGTAATGAATACCAACTGGACATACACACACAAGCCTTAGAACTGAGTAAGCTAAGTCATTGTTTTTGGTTAAAGGTAAGTCATCCGTAGGCTTGTCTCGTATCATTAGGAGTCGTGTCTTCTTCTGAATGTGTAAACAAGTGATGCTTGCCAATATAACCTTATAACTGATAAGTTCTGGTTAGAGGTGGATATGTGTATTTGTACATACGAATACGATATGTACAAGTACCCATAAGTACATTCATGTCAATACAAACGTATTAAGCAGATGGATATGCCATACGTATGTGTCGATATAAATGTATTTATGGATACTTATACATGTAGTATATATACAGATATATATACAAGTATACATACCCACGGCTAACAAGATAAATGAATTTGATATTGTAATGATATCTTGTCTCTGAAATTATACGAATACATATATATTAATTTACATGTTTAATGTATAATGTAAATGAATATATATGTATTAATATAATGTTAAGTATTTCAATATATTTAATATTATATTAAAATATTAATATAATATAGTTTAAAATGTATACAATATTATTTAAATTGATAATTTAAATAATTATGCATAAACTATATTATGTAAGTATTTTAATATAATAAACAAATATATTTAAATAAAAGATTGGTCAAAATCAAATGAAATAAAAGTAAAACATTGTAAAGCACGAATGCAAATCTGGGAAGAAATTAAAAATCGCGGATTTCATAAAAATCACGAATTGATAAGAAAACGCGAATTTTTCTAAATGTATTCATTGAAGTGTTAATCTTCAAATATGAGCCTGCATATATGCGCCATATTTACTTTGAAAAATCTATTAAAATATTAAAGTTTTACCAAAGCGAAATAAAGAAGAAAAACGCGAAAATGCAGAAGGGAAAATGAAAAACACGCAGGTAACCCGCGCGACTAGGGCCAGACGTCTAAAAATGGCCGATTCATCTCTTGCTTGGTGAATAAGAGGAAATCTGTACGCCATTTGAGCAAGGAAGAAGTCAGAAATGAAACTTGGCATTTAACCTAACTGTAAAAACGCGCCAGTTGAAAGTTGTCACAGTTTTAACAGCCTGAAACAAATTCGAATTAAAATGAACTTCTTGCTGTCAAACATGGAGGTCGAAACCCTCACCAATTTGATACACGTTTTTAGTTTGAAATATTCTTCAACCTGCTGGCAGTCCTGGCGCCATAGAAGGTGGAAATCAGTTTTAAAATGAACCTATAAATATACCTGCGTTTTGGCATTCTTGGACACACGAATTTACAATCAAGTTCTTGAGCATTTCATAGCAAAAGAGAGAATTCGCCATAGTAGAGAATTTGTGAAGTATTTTGTTAAGGAAAGGTGTTTTCTGATCATAAGAGCAGAATTTGAAATTGCTGGTTAAGCTTTGAATAAAAGAGGAGTAACTGGGAATTACACTGTTACTGTGTTGAGCTTTTGGTGTCAAGAATCCAAGCTGGAAGTGGTCTGAATAGAGGCCAGTGAAGGAGTTATCTTCCCAACTTGTGGAAAGCTAAAGCAGGCATGCTAAACTCTTACTTTTTATGTTAATCTGATAATTCTCTGAAATTTAGTCATAGCTAGAAAGAAATGAATATGATTATCTCAAGATTGAACTAAAAGAATAATAGTTTCTTAACCATTATCATGAATTTAGTCTGGTCATGGTTGTTGTTTGGCTTTTGTTGTCAATGATGTACACTATACATTGGTTAATGGAAAACAAACTGCATTGTGTTTTAATGGCTCTATATAATGAGCATATGCCTGTGAATAAATATTAGTTACTAGGGTTGAGTCAAGAATATTTGCAAGATATACTCTACAACTTAATACAAACAACTTAATCAAGTTATTGTATCCCTAGGATGTGTATATCCTGAATTAGGGCGTCCGTTGTAGTAACTTGTTAAATAGATTCATCATTCCGTAGTAAAATGTTGTAGGAAGTCTAGGGTACGGACTACCCCGATAGACCAACCTACGCGTAGAACTAAGATAGCCTTAAGTCAAGTTGAACCTGGCTAGTGAATGTGACATATGACCTATGTTCTTCGTTGAACGTAAACACTTTGGCCAAAGTAGTGTAAGGAACCATTTAGTTGTTGTACTACACTGTCAGTTCACCGTGATTCCGAAATACAACCTAGTTTGTGATTTGCCGTTAGCACGAAAGCTAGTTTTGTAGAATCACAGCACTATGTCCAGTTGGTAGTCATTAAAGGTTACCCAACCAATCTCTTCTTCGAAGGGAGGGCCGTTCATTGAAAAATGATCGTGCGGGGGACCGCATTATAAGTCCGTGGTTGGCGGAAAAACGCTCGAGTGATGTTTCTCCTCCACGAACACCCGACGGATGCTCCAAAGCTTGACAGGACGGATTCCTGGACCTTCTTATTTCTATTGGTGTCAAAAGCCTACGGGCTATGTATGTATGTTTCTCATCATGCTTTGTAATTTCATTTGAAATGAAATAGTTTATAGATGCAATAAATGTTTCTTATTTATGTTTTGAAAAGAAATTGTTTGTTCAAAATGGTATTGTTCTTACTTTTATGTATGAATTGTAAAGTTTTAATTTTATCGTACAAGTGTGTTCGTTACAGACAACTTTAGTTCCAAAAGGGTTGTTATTTTTAGCATGTGAAGTTGGCGCATTCACTTCTTGAAGGCCAACTGAAGTCTTGAAAGGGTCGCTATATTTAGAATATTCATTGCATGAAATATGGCGAATTCTTGATTGCTAACTTTAGTTATCAAAAGGGACGCCTTAGTTCAAATTTGTGAATCTAAAGCAAGTGTGAAGGATGGCGAACTTAATATGAAGTGCTAACTAAAGTCAAAGTCGCATGAAGTGTTGAACTGAAGTATTCAAAGGCAAACCCTAATGCATGGCGATTTATTTAGCTTATTTGAGTTTCAGTTAACTGAAATGAGGTCCAATCAGAAGCCAAGCGCACTTTTCATGGATTCCTTGCCTTGTGCAAATTTTGTTGTACCCAAAACCAAAATTTTTGCTTCACTAAGGCATTTTGCTTAATTGAGTCTTAATCTTGTTAAAGTGATGTTAGAAGGTCGTTTTTGGGCTTTTCAAATATGGAGTTGGTGTCAGTGTTATGTCAGTCTGTTACTGAGGAGATTTGAGAAAAATGAAAATTTGAACGAAAATCGTCAAAATTCTCTCTGGAGAAGGGAGCACATTCTCAAATAGGCGCCCTATCTTTTAGGGGCTCAGATCCTGTTTTTAGGGTTTGTCACCTCCAGCAGACATTTGTCCGGCATCACGTCAGCTTCGTAGTGAGCTATCAAGCCTGTCAAACGGACCTGTTTTGTTCCAGTTACAAAAGATACAGCGCAAAATGAGATGAAAGCGAGAATTGGCTAACACTGGTAAAAAGTGCAACTTTTCAAAAAGGCGCCCATCTTTTTGAGGTGCCAGATGAAGGCTTTTGGCTAAATGCCACCCAGGATGTTTATCTCACTTTTGTTCGAGCTTCGCAACGCATCCGTCAGTGGGTGAATCTGAGTTGCTGAAGTGATTGAACCTGAGGTCAAACGTAGGGTCAAATCTTAGTCAGAATATCAGAGGAAAAAGCAAAAGAGCACATTTTGAGAAAGGCGCCTAAGCTTTTCAGGCCTTTAATGCTTTCTTTCTGATGATACCAGATGTTCAATGTGTTCGTGTTATGTTCAGCTTTCCGTTGCCTGTCTCCGTCAGATTAGAAGATGTCTCAGCAGCTTGTAGTTAGGGTTTTTATGTTATTTTGATCATTTCCAGAAATGGCCAAGTCTGGAGGAAAAAGAGCAACTTTTCAAAAAGGCGCCCTTGTTTTTCACCCCTCAGACAATGTTTTCTTGGGAAATGTGCCTTTGCAGCTGTCGTGCAGAATGAAATCAGCTCCGCAGCGAACCTGAGATCTAGTCCTGAAAGTTGATAAATCAGAAGTTATGAAGGATTTATTTTTCCCTTCGTTCGAGATACAGATGTCAAAATTTGATTGTCTGAGAAAAAGAGCAACTTTTCAAAAAGGCGCTTGGATTTTTGAGCCTTCAGATGTCAGTTTTATGGCGTATAGTCTCAAGATATCTTTTGATTAGTTTTTACTTAGCTCTGCAATGCACCTGTCAGCCAGTCAATCGGAGAAGTCAGTTAACCAGTGTCAGAGGATGAACAGAGGTCCCGACAGAGGTTTAAACTTAAATTTTCATCAAAATTGGCTAAGTCTGGAATTTGCTTTAAGAGTTCAAAGTTGAATTTTCGAATGAGAGTTGAATGGACGCCTTAACTGGAGTTCTGACTGCAGTTAGACTAAACGTTTTCTGGGTTGTCATCTTCAGTTCGTATATTGGCATGTTGAGTGATCTTTCAGTTTGCATGTCGAGTTAACTAGTTTGCATGTTCAGTTAACTATCTTGCATGTTGAGTTAACTTGATTGCATGTTCACTTAACTGAAGATTATCAGTGAATGTCAACTGAAGTTCACATGCATGGCGAATTTGGTTGCAATTGTGAAGTTTTAGTGAAGATGGTGCTTCATTGAGTGTCAACTGAAGTTTTCAAAAGGGTCGCCATGTTTAGATATTTTAAAATGATGAAGCATAATTTGTGAAGCCACGCACTTTACAAGGAATGACAGCTGAAGTTCCAAAAGGGTTGCTATTTTTAGAATTGAAGCATAAGTGTGAAGTTGGCGAATTCATTCACTTCTTGAATGTCAACTGAAGTCTTGAAAGGGTTGCTATTTTTAGATTTAAAGCATGAAGATGGCGAATTCAACAAGGAATGTTAACTGAAGTCTAACTCGCATGAGGCTTTAAATAAGTTTGCAACTGAAGATTGAAAGGGAAACCCTAAAGCATGGTGCTTTATTTAACGTATTTTAGTTTCAGTTAACTAAAATGAGGTCCAATTACAAGCCAAGCGCACTTTTCAAGGATTCCTTTCCTTATGCGAATTTCATAGATGAAAATCTACATATTTCAGCCATGGCGTCCATTATTTCATCATCTTTAACTTCGAAGTTCATATTCTTCTTGAGCGACCAGCAAGCTAAAGGTGCTACAGGTGTCAGAATTCAACGTTCTTCATAGCAACGGATTCAGATTGTTCAAAGAAAGAAGATTCCAGACTTTATTTTCACTTTGCATGTAGGTTTCATCAAGTTCCAGAAAAGAGATTGGTGAATTCTTCAGAAGCAGACAAGCAAAACTTTCTATCTTCTGTCTTATTTCTTCTATTTCTCACCTTAGGTACTTTCTTCGCATGTCAAAGAAATTCAACGTGTTTTCAGAATTTGATCATCTGGGTTTGCATTTTTCAGCATTTGCAGCAAAACCCACGTCTTAGATTTTTTCGAGAAAATTGCCCCGCAGCCTTCATTTTGAAGCTCTGTGCTTTTTTCCGAGAATTTCTTTGCATGTGGGATAAAATCACATCTTTTTGAAAATCTCATCATCTGGGTTTGTTCAGAATTCCGTTGTGCATAAAACCCATGTTCCAGATTTTCTCAAGAAAAATTGCCCCGAGAAGCTCTAAAACCCTTGCAGTTCTCGACTGAAGAATCTTTGCATGTGAAGCTAAACGACATGTTATCCTCCGACAGGTTATTTTTAGCCTCACTAGGAGCCATCTTAGCTTTCCGGAGAAAGTTGTCAGAACATAGCCGTGTTCACAGTCAACGGGCAAGTTTTTCAGAAGGCAGTTCAACTAGACTGAATTCAAGACCAAATCGGTCTTAGTTTAGGTTTTCATCAGAGCAGCTGACAATGAAGCGTTACGCTGCAGAAGGAACAGAGATCACTTCATTTACGGAGCCGCCAAAGTCACTCAGATCTTGTGCCATTATCTTCGTGAAAATGGTACCTACGCTGATCTCAAGGTTGTACAAACTGAGTTTCAGAAGCATGTTTGAGATATCTTGATGGAGGTTCTGATCACATTTTCAGAAATTTCAGCTAGTTTCAAGAAGGCGACTGAAAATGTTAAAGAATGTATGCAACAGTGTCAGAGTGCCGGAAGACAGAGTAATTGATGAGTTCTTGGTCGAAGTGTTAGACCGAGATGACATGGAGTGATCTGCCAGTTGGAATCTGCAGTTAGTTTCGAGGGTTGAGTCATGAGTGGCAGTTAACTTGACTTTCAGTCTTGAGTTAACTTGCTGACTTAACACATGCTTATCTCATCCTTGGAATTATCAACACAGGAGTTAGGGTTAGGGTTTCCAGTTAACTGAAGGTAGTGGCCAGTTAACTTTGCTTTAAATAAGGACGTGCATGCTTGCACATTGTCCAATTAGGTTATTTGTACCCGGTTAACGATGGTAACTTTCCATTAAGCTGTATAGTTTACTTCATTAGGGTTTGGCGCATATCTTGCATGCATTGCGAAGACTGTAGTTCACAAGGTGATTTTAGGGTTACCTACACCTTGATGTATATAAATAAGAGCTTTTGCTCATTTGTAATTAACTTTTGCTTGAGAGAATATATGCTGCGCCTTGCCCTCAATATTGCTCTTTTGGTATTTGTTCGTGTCTTTCATACGATTAAGTGTTATGCCACATAGGTTTGCAATTTGTAATGGTGGATTCTTTTCATTTTGTGAGATCTTTATCATTATAATCAAGGGTTATGCCACATAGGGTTTCGTGAGATTGTGATGATAAAGGCTGTTTTGTGAAGTTTTTACTATTTTGATCAAGTGTTATGCCACACAGGGTTTCATAAGATCATCTTGGTGAATTCTTAAATCTGTTTTGTGCCCAATAAGCTTGTTTAGATTGAGATGATAGTTGCGCCACCTTGCCTTCAAGTAGAGAATCTAAACTCGTTTATCGTCCGATAGTCATCCCTGCTCCATTTCCTCATGCTCTGTTTTCTTGAGGAAACTGGATAGATTTAAAGTAGTTAGCTTAGTTGTAGTTAATGATCTGCGAAACCAGAAAATCCTTAGCTGCAACGTTCTTGGTTTTCTTAACCTTGTGCCTCTTCCAGTGAGAACAAAAAGATAGGACTTAGATTACTTCTCTTTTCATGCATTCCAGCACAACGAGGGAGCTTCCCCTCCTAATTTGAAGAGCACTCATTGCGTAGTGTACATAGCTGTCCGTACAAACCTGCACTCCAGAGGTGTTAGATTTTACGCCAACAAATTTCAAAGATGAAAATCTATATATTTCAGTAATGGCGTCCATTATTTCATCATCTTTAGCTTCGAAGTTCTTATTCTTCTTGAGCGACCAGCAAGCTAAAGGTGCTACAGGTGTCCGAATTTAGTGTTCTTCATAGCAACGAGTTCAGATTGTTCAGAGGAAGGCGATTCTAGACTTTATTTTCACTTTGCATGCAGGTTTTATCAAATTCCAAGAAAGAAGTTGGCGGATTTTTTCAGAAGCAGACAAGCAAAACTTTCTATCTTCTGTCTTATTTCTTCTATTTCTCACCTTAGGTACTTTCTTCGCATATCAAAGATATTCAACACATTCAAAATCTGATCATCTGGGTTTGCATACTTTAGTATTTGCAGCAAAACCCATGCCTTAGATTTTTTCGAGGAAATTGCCCCGTAGTCTTTATTCTGAAGCTCTGTGCATTTTTCTGAGAATTTCTTTGCATGTGGGCCAAAATCACATCTTTTTGAAAATCTCATCATCTGGGTTTGTTCAGAATTCCGTTGTGCATAAAACCCATGTTCTAGATTTTCTCAAGAAAAATTGCCCCGAGAAGCTCTAAAACCCGTTTAGTTCTCGATTGAAGAATCTTTGCATGTTAGGCTAAACGACGTGTTTTCACAATTCTGACGTTGTGGGTTGTCTTAGAATCATTTTCCGGACAAAACCCATGTCTCAGAATTTTTGGTGAAGATTATCCTTCGACAGGGTATTTTTAGCCTCACCAGGAGCCATTTTAGCTTTCCGAGAAAGTTGTCAGAAGATAGCCGTGTTCACAGTCAACGGGTAAGTTTTTCAGGAGGAGGTTCAACTAGACTGAATTCAAGACCAAATCGGTCTTAATTTAGGTTTTCATCAGAGCAGCTGACAATGAAGCGTTAAGTTGCAAAAGGAACATAGATCACTTCATTTACAGAGCCGCCAAAGTCACTCAGATCCTGTGCCATTATCTTCGTGAAAATGGTACCTACGCTGATCTCGAGGTTGTACAAACTAAGTTTCAGAAGCTTGTTCGTGATATCTTGATGGAGATCTTGTGGTGTCTAAGTTGGATCACATTTCAGTGATTTCAACTAGTTTCAAAAAGACGACTGAGGATGTCAAAGAGTGCATACATACGATCAAGGATGATGACAGAGAATTGAAGAGACAGATTATTGTTTTGGACAGCGTCAAAGTGCCAAAAGACAGAGTGATTGATGAATTCTTGTTCGAAGTGTTAGACCGAGATGGCATGGAGTGATCTGCCAGTTGGAACCTACAGCTAATTTCGAGGGTTGAGTCATGAGCAGCAGTTAACTCGACTTTCAGTCTTGAGTTCACTTGCTGACTTCACACATGCTTATCTCATCCTTGGAATTATCATCACAGGAGTTAGGGTTAGGGTTTCCAGTTAACTGAAGGTAGTGTCCAGTTAACTTTGCTTTAAATAAGGACGTGCATGCTTGCACATCGTCCAATTAGGTTAAATGTACCGGTTAACTGATGGTAGCTTTCTAGTTAACTGTATAGTTTATTTCATTAGGGTTTAGTAATAAATCTTGCATGCATTGCAAGACTGTAGATGACTCAAGGTGATTTTAGGGTTACCTACACCTTGATGTATATAAATAAGAGCTTTTGGTCATTTGTAATTAACTTTTGCACGAGAGAAATATATGTTGCGCCTACCTTGCCCTCAATATTGCTCTTTTTGTATCTGTTCATGTGTTTTTACTATTATGATGAATTGTTATGCCACATAGGGTTTCATGCAATTATAATGGCGAATTCTTTCTGTTTTGTGCATCTTTACCATTATGATCAATTGTTATGCCACATAGGGTTTCATGCGATTGTAATGATAAATCTGTTTTGTGAGTCTTTACTATTATGATCAATTGTTATGCCACATAGGGTTTCATGCGATTGTCATGGTAAATTCTTCCCATAGTTTAGATAAATCTGTTTTGTGCCTAATAAACTTGTTCAGATTGAGATAATAGTCACGCCACCTTGCCTTAAAGTAGAGAATCTGTACTTGGTTATCGTGTGTTGTCGTGGACAATAAACTAATTTGGATTGAGATAATAGATGCGCCACCTTGCCTTCAAGTAGAGAATCCGTATCCAGTTTATCGTGTGATGTTGTTACCAATAAACTTGTCTAGATTGAGCTGATAGATGCGCCACCTTGCCTTCAAGTTGAGAATCTATACACGTTTATTGTCTAATAGTCAAACCTTGCTCCATTTCCTCATACTCTGTTTTTTTGAGGAAATTGGATAGATTTAAAGTAGATAGCCTAGTTGTAGTTAATGATCTGCGAAACCAAAAAATCCTTAGCTGCAATGTTCTTGGTTTTCTTAACCTTGTGCCTCTTCCAGCTGAGAACAAAAAGATAGGAGTTAGATTACTTTTCTTTTCCATGCATTCCAGCACTACGAGGGACCTTCCCCTCCTAATTTGAAGAGCACTCATTACGCAGTGTGCATAGCTGTCCGTACCAACTCTTACTCCAGAGGTGTTAGTTGTTACGCCAACATATTACAAAAATCAGAAAAAAAAAAAGACCACAAAACATCAAAACACAAACAAAATTTGCATTCTCTGTCATCGGTTGGGGGTTTGTAATGAGCCGAACCAATTTTGACCCAAATTTTTTCAAACTTCAAAGATGATCACAACAGCACCAAAGTACCCATTAGGGTTAGCTCAAATCAAACCAACAGTTGAAGGAAAGAGCCTCAATGCCAAGAATGTGCTTTCCGACCCAAGCTAGGTAAGAAGCTACCATATGGCGGAGTATCACTAGTAAAGAATGCAGTACTGGAAAGTAACTCAACGCCAAGTATGTGCACTCCTAACCCGAGGTGGGAAAGGCGCTACCATATGGTCGAAATTCTATTAACAAAGATGCTATGCAAGTAAAATAATCTCAACGCCAGGCATGTGCATTCCTAACCCAAAGTGGGAAAGGTGCTATCATATGGCGGAGAAACAAAAAGCAAATATAATGTAGACTGAGCAAGGGCCAGTCGCATCCACAACTGTGGGAATGAAAGTGATTAAACTGAAAGTAAACTAGGTGGCAAAGCCATCCTCTTTCACTAAAGTGGGGATACAAAATGTAAAGTGCAGAACGTAAAAGAGCTAATTAGTACTACTAATTCAGCGTTACAATATTATGAACAATCTGCAAATACAATGAGATATAGATAACCAATGATCTCCAAAATGTTAGGAAATGAACTCCAAACAAGCACAGGCTATCCAACATATGAAATATAGCAAAAGGGACTAAAATATCAGGTCTGATATAAAATTGCAGCAATCAGAAAATTCATACCAGCAAGCCCTAGAATCACCAAAATGCTCATAACTTCGTCAAAACACCTTCGAATGATGTGGAACTGAATGCAAATGAGAGCTAGGAGTTGAGCGACCAAGACCAAACCAAGAAACGCCAAATAGTAGTGATTTATTTATGCACGCTTTCCAATGAAACCTCAAAGAAGGTACGACCTCCAAAAATGTTCTACTAGCAAGATAAAATCCGTGACACCTCTAAAAAATCTGAAAACTTGCAAGGAGGGGCGCCCAAGGTAGACTAAAGCATAGGGCCAATACCCAGAACCACCAAAAAATCGTGCATGGACTTATGAGCAGATTTCTATTTCAGCAAAACCCTAACCAACAAATGCAAAACTGACAAATCTCTTGAATCTTCAACCTTGATGCTCTGTCTGCTAGTCTGGATGAGAAGCAGTCTCTGGAAACTCAGCTAGGTGCTATCTTTCAAGCACGAAACCAAGAGAAAGAACTAGGAGGTATGCATTCTTCGAAGCAAGCTCTGAAAACATTTCAGCATGTTGGTTGGAAATTTTGTATTCTCGTGAAAGCGTACAAAATTGAGATTTCAACCACAGCACGTGAGTTAAACTCTCCTAATTAAGGGAAGGCTCCCCCTTTAACTAAATAAAATTAAGGGTAGGACAGCAATCGTTCCTCTTGTTTCAGGAAAGATTACGTTCTTCTCTCTTCACAGAAAAGACACAGTAAATGTTACTAAAACTTGTTACAACAGCTACACAGTGAAATTAAGAGAAAGGAAATAAAGTTTCCTGAAAGCGCAAAGACTTCCGTTATTTCCTCCGGGACGGGAAAACAATTCGATAAGCACAAAGTCTTAAAGAATGAAATCCTATCAACCTTTTTTAGAACGATTACTTTATGGAAATATACAAGATAAAACAGCTCAAAGACTGAAATTATAATGTATGCTTTCAACTATTCTAAATGAGAAATACTATGAGTGTAAAGACTTATAATTCTTCTCTATTTCTAACACTAACTAAGAATTCAATTCTCAGATTTACAGCACAAAGACTGCAGATATTTAAATTGAATCTCTCTTCAACAATCTTCAACAATTCTCAAGTAATCACAATATAAGAATGACCCAAAATGACATAAGAACATTTAGGATGCATAACAAGAATTCAGCTCAAAGTCTAAAATTCCAGCTTCTTGATATCACTTGAAAATTTACAATATTTCACTATAAAGCTCAAAGACTTTATGAGTATAAAATTCTGCAGAGTTTTCTTGCTTGCTAAAAAAAATAAAGATTACAATAGACCCCTCAAGTATTTATAGGAGGAAGGTCTGGAGAAAAAGGTGGGAGGATCTCAACAAACTTGAGAAAATCTCTCAACCGATAACTAATTGCGATTGACTTATTCAAAATTACAATCCAAATTGTGATTTGTCTTGTAAGATTTTACATGTAATTACATTTTCGAAAATTGCAAGGAAAGAACACTTGCAATTGCAAAATTTGTTTTTACATATATATTGTCGAAAGTAAAATTACATAAAACAATCTAAAACTTAATTTGTTTCATTCCTATCTTTGAAAGATAAGAATTTGCTGATGATGGTCTTCAACTCGTTCGGATCTGGACCCAAAGTGTTCTTGGCCACTGCAACTGTCTTCAAAATTATATCAAAGTATTTGATAGTTGCCAATCTATGCTCTTCATAAGAAGTTTGCATCTTTTCAAGGATTGTTTGATGATTGATAAGCTTTTGAATCGAATCCAAAGAAAACTGCTCTGATTCTATTTGTTGACGAAGATTGGCTGCCATATCTGAAGTAACTGAATCAACTTCAAGTAACTCATCTTCTTGATTCAAAACTGTACATGAGATCTTTTCAAAATTTGAAAGAATATCCTGCTGAACTTCGTCATTCATTTCTAAAGTAGCCTGGATATCTTTGATAAGATCTTGAATGACCAATGACCTATTTGTCATAAGTTCCTCAAATTCTATGTACTTTTCCCTATTTGGCAAAACCAAATTGCTGCATAGGATTAGTAAATCAACTTGATCTATCTCATGCCAGATTTTTAAATCTTTTTCAAGCGTTTCCAAACTTTGCTTGAAGGCTTCTAAAGTTTGATTCAGCTTTATCTTTGCTATCCTGACATTCTTGAGAACTTGCAAAGTCTTCTCAATCATTGGAATACTTTGCTCAATTAGCTGAGTTATCCATGAATCAATTGCTTTGGCCTTTTGCGCAATTCTTTCTAATTGTCTAACTGATTCATTTGGAGGAGCTGTAGATAGAGAATCAACTGCCTCTGATGATCCTGTAATCCTTTGAATGACTGCAACCAGCTGAGCATTGTCTTCCTTGAGCTTTTCCTTTTTAGCTAAGAGTTCGTTATAGCTTTGTGTCAGAATTGTCACTGAACTCTGAGCATCCTGCATCATATTAGCGTGAGTCTGCTTACCCAATTCCACCCTCGTGAACCTGTAATCAGATACCTGCATTTCTTCATGCGGTTTATCAACTAAGGGCTCTGCAATTTCAGCATATTTCATCCTGTTGCTGTCAACAAAAACCTGTGAGACTGTTTTAGCTTTCTTTGCAATCACTGGTTTTTGTTTCTTCAATTTTCGGAAATCAAAAATATCAGGAGACACTGCCTGTTTCTTTCTCTTAGGAGCAATTGAATTTAGCCATGGAGGAAGATCCAAGGTTGTCACATCTGAAATGGCAACTGCGGTCTCAGTAGAAATAGCCTCAGTTTGAGATACAACAGAAATTCTTGAAGGTGCCTCAGTTTGTACAGCAACAATGTTTTGCTCAGAAGACAAATTGCAACTAGGATTGGCCATGAAACAATCAAAGTTCGTTACAGACGTATCAATTTCTGGAAGAGTTGTTTCTGACATAGCTGAAAAGATTGGATTGATATCAAAAATACTCTTGAAGTTACTAGGTAAGTTCATCATGGGAGCATTTGTTACAGATGAAGGCTGATTACAAGTCTCTTGTGTTGGAATAGAAGGAACAAAAACGGTAGAGAAAGAATCAACATCACTGTCGATAGGAGACAAAGGAGATATAGCTGATTCCGGTATTGGGGCCTCAATGTGAGGAGTTATCTCACTTAGGATAGTGGAGGTCTCATGAACCTCGTCTTCTTCTTGCTGATTTAATACCTGAATCTGCATTTCGTTGACTTCCTTACCTTTTGATGTTTCTCTATCCAATGGTTGTTCAGGAGCTCTGCTCACTTTCAGCTTGATTCTGGTACTTGAAGAGGAAGCTCCTTCCTTAGATTGTTCCCTAATTTCTGATTTCAATCCTCTAGGGCCAGCTGGGTCATCTTCAGCTCTAACTCTGATTTTGATGGTCTTGACACCTATGCTTTTGAGCCAAGAGTTGGTGTTCGCCAAGACTGATTGGAATCTATCAAAGATAGAGACGGATTCCTTCTGAGACCATTGAATTGCAGGAATGGGAGCATTAGCAACTCCCTGTTCTTCGTACTCAGGATCCAAAATCTGCTTATCATCAATTACTCCCTCTGGAATTAAAGTCAGATTCAGGTCAATGATTTGCTCCAAAGTCAGCCTGCAATAATCCATTTTGTATATATCCTTTCTGTCCGAAGGTCTGCCCAAATGTCTTCGATGCGGTGAACATGGGTGAAGACTCTTTTTATTTTATCCTTCATCCTCCTGTAATCAAAATCCACTCTAGCTTGGAATCTTTTCAATGTTATCTCCTGAAGTTCAGTTTCCATTGCCTTGGCTCTTGAAGAGGTTGTCAAAGAATACCTGCCAATTACCAATGGATTATGTGAAGAAATACCAATTCCAGATTTGTGTTGTATAACTTGACGTGAATGAACTGACATCAATTGCCTTCCCAGCTCCATCAGAATGATCTTATCAGTTGGATATCTTGGGAGCATATAAGGTTGGTCTTCAAAGCAGCCAACTCTCATATAGGTGAATGTTGGAAATTGAAGGAACAAGCAGCCATATTGATTTACCTTATTCCAAGCTGCATCTGATACCCTGTTATTTACCAACTCTTTGTCAAACAAACACATAAAATAACCAAAGAAGGCATCTTGTACCCTTCTATAATGCGCTCGACTTGGAATAAAAGTCAGCTGATCATAATATTTCCATACGGGCACCAATGATCTGTCGCCTTCAGGAGATAAGCCTGGAAAATGTCTCAAGGAAGCTGCTATGTAGACCAAATATGAATTCATATAGAAGGTCAGAGTGGTAGGAACCTGTGCAAGCTGTTCGCACAAACAGTCACTGATTATTTCTCCCCAGAAAATTGGATGTTGTGCTTTTCTAATGACAACCATGAACTTATACATCCAGCTTTCAAACATGTTAGAAACTTTTAACCCTGCAATTCTGCTCAAAAGAGTGATCATGTCATTAACTTCTTCTATAAAATCAGACCGATACAACTTGGGCATACGGGTCGCACAAGGTCGTGATTTTAGAAGCCATTTAGAGTTGATGTGTTTAATACAATCATTCTTTTTCTGCTCAAAATGTTTGTGAGCACTCTTCAATGAAATCTCTGAATAAGTGGTTGCATCAGGTACTCTGAAAACTCTATTGATTGTCTCAGCATCAAGTCTGATAACTACGTTGCCATCATCATCCTTAATTGTCCTGGATTGTCTATCAAAGCGTGCTGCACATGCAAGGACGAATTCTGGTTCAAGGGCAGCAACAGGAAAAGAAGCCACGAGATGGATATGACTTCTCAGCAACTTTTGCATATCAGAAGACGTAGATTTCTCAACCCTTTCAAGAAAATTAGACATATCAACATGCCCTATTTCTGTATCTTTGATCTCATCGATGTTTGAAACAACGTGAGATGGAGAGATCTCATTTTGATATTTGTCGAACTTATACTTCATCTTTTTGCCTGCTGGAGAAGTTGGTTCATCCGTCATTGAACAAGAATCTGCAAGACTGCGGTGAAAACCCCATAAGGTCAGCACATCATCAGCATCAACGTGAATGGACATGGCGAATCTCAAACCCTAGAACAATGAAATGGATTTTGAAAGAAAAATGGAAGGTGAATGAAGATGAATTCGAAATGGATGAAGTGGTGGAATGGAAAACGGCATTTTGTCTCTTTGAAACAGCAAGATAAAGAGATCTCAAAACTTGGATTTGGAATTTCGTCCAAAAAGGTCAACTTATGTGCTTTTTAAGGCAATTCCGGTTTTTGAGTGATTTGAACAATTTCGGAATTTTTTGAAACTTTAGCAATTTCTGCTTTTTGCAATTTCGGGATTTTTATGAGTTTTGACAATTTTCACAAAGGCAATCGGGATTTTTATGGAATTTAACAATTTTCAAACTTTGTAATTTTAAAAATTGTTATTTTAATTGCAAATCCCGGAATTGTATTTTTAGGCTAAAAACCCGAAATGAACACAAAGTAAAATTTTTTATTTTGTGAAAGATAATGATGGATATATGAAGTGGCGAATGAATGAAATGAAGGAAATGAGCATAGGTGACATGAAAAATGGATAAATGAAAAAGGAATGAATTGTTAATTGCTGGAAATGGTAGAATGAAAAACATGTTTTCATCATAAGGCAGATTTAAATGGAAATATGCATCATGTATAGTAGTGTAGAGACATGTGAAATGGAAGGCAAAATTTTAAATGAAATGGAGATGGCGTGCAAATGTAAATGAGGAAAAACGCATTTCTACATGAAGGCGAATGGAGGTAGTATGGAGATATGTGGTTTTACAAAAACACGTTTTAGTGTAAAGGCGGATTTTTCAGAAGAAAAACGCACTTTTGATAATAAACAGCAGCGAGATAAAACGCGTTTTTATGAAAGACCCAATAAACATATAAAAATAACCATGATGAATGCAAAAAATGGAAGGAAAAACGCATAAAAATAAAAAACGCGTTTTGAAACAGTCAGAAAAACGTAAAACGTGATATATAAAAGACAATAACATCGATAAATGATAGTAAAACATTGAAAGAAAGAGAGATAAGTGCGAATCATACCTGGAACAAGTTGAATACGCGAAAATGCAGAAACAAAAACCCTAGACGCGTTGAAGAAGACAGAAAATGGCTATTTACTGGTTAAAATCCGAATTTGAAGCATCAAGGTCGACCAAATTTCCATGAAATGAGGAAATAAATGCAAAGAACAATTCAACCAGCTTGAATCTAGGAAAAAATCGGACTTTTCAGAAGATTTGACAATGTAAAATAACATCAAAGTTATGAATCGGGTTTTTTATGTAGTTTAACAATTTTGCTTTTAACCAATTCGCACTTTTCTGATAAAAAGACAATTTTCATTTTAGCAAAATTAAACTCTTATGAAAAATTCGGACTTTTCAAGTCATAAAAGCAATTTCGGGTTTTTAAGGTACCTTAACAATTTTGCTTTTTTGACAAAATAAAAGGACTTTAATAAAAATCGGGTTTTTTATGAACTTAAGCAATTTCGGGTTTTTCAGACACTTTGGCAATTTTGCTTTGGAGTCTAAATTTCCCTATTTGCTGAGTTGCTCAGAAAACCCGAAATTGGCCAAAAAGACACTAAAAACAAGTCAGAAATCGACGAAAACGGAAACGTAAGGGGGAAAAAGGGTAGCCCAAAGGTTAATCAACTTGAAACAGAGATTTTCCACCCTATGCACCTCGTAATGCGTGCCTTGGAGAAGAAAAATCTCAAGTTCTAAGAAAATTTTGATTGGTTACCTAAATTTTGAAACGAGTTAAAAATTTAGGATAACACAGCAGCATAACAATATAATAAGCAACAATAGATAATCCAATTGAAGGCCAAGTCTCTTATTTATAACTTTTCTGTCTCCAAATTCAAATCTTCTTTTCCCTCCAATTAGGGTGCCTAAATGAAATTCACTTTTCACCTTTTCTCCAAATTTCATTTGCATTTCATTTCCAACCCATATGTGGAAATATAATTTAATAAAATGCAAATATATAACTTGCAAATATTTCATTAAAAGATTTAAGTGAAATATTTAATTAAACTCAAATGTCTCCAAGCTAGGCGACCCTTTTGCCTTAGCACATATTTCACTAAAATATTAATTCATCAAATAAGGCCTCCAAAATGTTTAATTAATAAACATTATAAAAATCACTTATCCCTCCAAATCGTCCTCCATGCCTTAGCCAAATATTTTTCACTTAAAACATTATTTTTTCATCAAATATCAAACTTGCCAAAATAATCACCTCAAATGCTAGAGACCACTGCTCAAGCTGACCTGCCAGAAATAGCCATTGCACTAAACTGCTGAACTGCTGCTAAAAATAGCACTGCTAGAAATAGTACTTACTAAAAATAGCATATTGCTAAAATAGTAAGTTGTTCCAAACTCATTTTCTCCACATTTTGAGTAGCCGTCGCAACTTACTAAAAATAAGTAAGTCCGAAAAAGTCATCTGATTCAGTTGCATGTCACACCATCGCGAAGCTCTCTGAAAACCCAAAAGGAATCCATAAGCCAAATTGGAAAACTCCAACATGCAAGCCTCCAAAAAGTAGCCGAGAACGCAAGTCAATATCCTGTCATGCATGTTACCTCATTGCGAAGCTCTCCAAAAACCCAGAAAGCTTCACCAGACATGCGTTAGAAACTCCCGCATGCAAGACCTCAAAACCTCCTCTGAAAGTGGAAACCCTAATTTTCATTTCAGCTTTAGCCTACGAGTTTCCGGAAATAAGCTAATTCCAAACGAAGAGTGTAGGGCTAAATTGGGGACACTATAGGGTTGAGAGACACCAGGTCTCTTACAGTATCATGTTGAGGTGCTCAAGAATCAATATACCATGCAAAAGATTTAACATGATCTGCTGGTTTTTTGGCCATGATGCATAAAAGGCAGACTCCTTTTGCTCAGAATGCTTTGCAACATGGGCCTTTTGTTGAGACCTTCCCTGGTTGGATTTCTAATCAGCCAACCGCTTCTTGCAGTGTTTCATGTGGCCAAACTTACCACAATAGTGACATGTGATAGTCTTTTTGGAGCTATCTTCAGATTTGCGTTGTCCTTTCTGCTTTGAGGACTTGCTTTAGCCTTTGTCTTTGGTAGTAAAACCTTGTTCTACACTGGCCATCTCATTGCTGCTCCAAACTGCTTCTTCCACCTGTCTTACCGCAAGAGCTTGTTGTACAGGTCATCAAACTTTAGGTCAACAATGGTGGAGGTAATGTTGAGAGTTTCGATGAAGTGCTCATAGGATCGTGGTAAGATTTTTAGCGTGATAACCACCATATCCTCTTCTTCCATCTTGTGACCAATGGCCTCCAATTGATCGCAAATGTCTTTGATCTTCATGAGATGATCTTGTAGAGACTTTTGTCATATTTTTAAGTAGAACGCTTTTCCCTTGTCTTATGTCTCATGTAGATTCTTCAAGTGTGTCCAAATCTTTGTAGTAGTCTTGCTAGGTGGTACTTTTGGAAGCATCTCATCAGTGACAGATAACTTGAGAAGCATAACCGCCTCTCGATTACTTCCATCAAATTTTTCTTTGTCCTTTCCTGCAACTGTGGGACGTGTGTCTGTACCAAGGACAATCTGATCTAGACACCGATACTGAAAAATGGTGAGTATCCTTTGTTTCTATGTATTGTAGTTTTTACTGTTGAATCTCTAGCTACTTTCCAACATGATATTGGTCAAAGATGCCATCCGTCCCATTTTCCAAAGGCACAAAAAATGAGGTCAAATTTGAACTTCAATTTTTTTTTTAATAGTAGAAAAAGTCTGATTTTTTTGTCAAAAGCCAATCAAACCTGTTGGCGTTTAAATTTGCACCTTTGGAATGTGTATTTGAAATGAACAGCTATGCATAGTAAAACTGCTCTTCAAATAAGGAGGGGAAACTCCCTCTTGCTGATGGTGTTGAAAGAAAGTAAACTAAGAACTAAGTTGCCTATCTTTTTGATCAGCTTAGAGCACAAGGTTTATTAAACACAAACACCGCAGCTGAGATTTTCTGATTTAAGAACTTCAACTAGGACTAACTTAAACTAAAGACGTTTCTAACATTCTCAAGTAATACGCAGAGCAAGAGAAACTAGAAATGAACAAGGTGGATTCTTTGACAAAATACTTCAATAAACTCTTTCTCAACAAACATCTACACACTTCAATGTAAGCTGAAATCAAGATCATTAAAGTAGAACACAAATAACAGAAATCTGAGATGTTATATCAAGGCAAAGGAGGCTCATGATTTTATTACTCAAACTTCTGGAACAAAACTCACTTCTAACATGCCTGGAACAAGAAATTGCAGCTAAAGAGGCTTGCAATCTTGTTCTTACACAATACGAACAACAATTACAATAACTTCTTGTTGGCTAAAAGAGACTTAACAATTAGCTATCATAAAACAATTGAACAACACTTGAATAACAAATAGAAGGCAAAATAGGCTCAACGTTTTGTTATCAGTAGCATGGTTAAAGAAAACTAATGAGCAAAAACTCTTATTTATAGGCAAGCAGAGGAGTAGGAAACCCTAAAATCTCCTTGCTTTCACAATCTAGGGCTTGCTCAGCAAGCAAACTTTATTACTAAATCTAGAAAGAAGATAACATCTAACACCTAAGAAAGCAGAAAAAGCAGGAAACGCCAACTATTACATTTATCTTCTTTCTCTTCTCAAAGAATGGATAAGAATTATTCCAAGAATAGAAAGAAAGCAGGAAGAAAGCTTCTAGAAGAAAGCTGCTTTAAAGCTCGATCACATCCGCTAGAAAATTAGAAATTGTGTCCCGATTCTGTGCATCTATGCCATCAATAGCAAAATGCCGCTTTTCTAGAATATCTTCAGCATCTGCAATAGACCTAAGGAAATCTTTGACCTCATTTGCCTCTTTTTCAAACTTTGCTGACATCATCGAAATATGATTCATCCTTCCGCCAACTGGATTGCAACTATGAACAACACTCTGAAATTGATCTTGCACTTCATCAGGCCCGACGTAGAAACCGTCTTCAAGACTGTACCGAGAAGGAATCTCTGTGACAAACTCACTGATGAAAAGAAGAGCTTCAATCACCCTTTGTCTGTAGGTGACAAATTCCTCGGATATCCTCTCATAGGTTTTAACTTTGAAAACACGACGCTCTCTCCAAGCAAGGATTTGTCTCTTGTGTTCTTTTGAAACTGTTGAACCATAAGCTGTGTCTAAATCAGCAATGATGATTTCATGCTTTGGTCTTACTTCAGCCAGTGTTTGTTCAAACTCTTGGATACCTTGACGTAGCTCATGAGCGTTTTCTCTCAACTGGAACATCCGTGCCAAGATCTCCTTTCCTCTAACAATGAAACTCTCGATCCACTCCTGAGTTTCTTTCCCACAAATGACCAGCTGTATTAACTGATGATGATCAACTGGTGTCTCTAAAATCTGGGGCAGCAACTGGGTTGCCTGTGAAGAACCATGGACAAGGTTAGAAATATAAAGCCTGAACTGCTGATTTTCAGCCTTGAGGGCTGCCTTGTCTTCTCCATCCTTGAGCACTCTTTCCTGAAGGTTTTCGGACACAACTCTGAATAGACTCACATCCGCATGTCTGGTATTTCTACCAAGATTAGCTCTAACCATCACAAAGTCATCCATATTCACCTCATCCCTGTTCTTATCTTCTGGGGGCAATGCAGTCTCCATGACTATCTCGTTATCAGGATTCCTATCAAAGTGAACTTGCTTCTTTGCTTTCTTCTTAGGAGGTTCCTGATAGATGTTATCGAGATCATCAATACTGACCTGATATGAAGGCCTTCTTCTTACCCTTCCAAGGAGTTCTCAAGCCAAGACACGGTAGTATCTTTACTAATTTCCTTAGGAGGTACAATTCCAATCTCTTCATCATCTTCAATATCAAGGTCGATGTGAATCGGTAAAGGTTCTGTCAAAGGTACAAAAACATGTGTTAAAGGTGGGTCCTCTGCTTCTTTCTGAGGTACGGGCTCGTCAGGAGGAGCTTCTATTACAACTGTAGGTTGCTCCTGTATGACTATGCCTGAGAAGTCTAACCTTCTTACATTTTTACTTGATCTACTACCTTTGATCCCTTCTTGAGACTGACTTTTGCCCTTCCCTTTTGACTGTGCTCTGGAAGAAGAGGGGATTGTCCTTGGCAGCTCTGCTATTGGAATGGAGTTTTTCTTCTTAAGGATTAGGAAAACCTTGCTATGTTCAAGGACCTGTCTTGTCCTATCTTCAACTGAGAGGGACTCTTTATTAGCCCAGTTGACTTGAAGAAGGGGCTGATCTTCAATTCGCTTCTGAGTATACATCAGGAGAAGCACATCCTCATCATCATCTGACAACCCTTCTATGTCTTCATTTAAGCAGTCTTTCATCTGGTGAAGAGTGAGCTTGCTGTAACTACGCCTCCACACCTCGAACTTATCTGTACAATTAGCCCAAAAATCTTCAAGGGAAGATATATGAGCATAGTTCTCCTCAAGTCGGCCAGCGTAGACACCATGAGGATCAAATGATCGTCTCTTGCTGTAAGGCTTGAGGCCGAGTTTGTCTAACTCTTCTCCCATTGTCTTTGCATCTGCGACAGTCCTGCATGTATAGATTCCCAGCCCTAATGGAAAATGGAGGGAGGGTTTCTTTCTATTCCTCAAGACTGTGTGGACATCGTGGGCTTGCCTTAAGAACTCCATAAAGACGACCTCGTCTGATGGATACCTTGGTAACATGAGCGGGGCACCTGAATAGCCATAGACCCTGAGATAGGTGAAAGTAGGAAATTGTATGAACCAATCTGCCCACTCCGCCATCGCTGCCCTTGCAATTGAAGAGATACGGACGTGTAATTCATTGTCCAGGTCCCGCACTGTGTACATCAGAAAAGCCTCGTTCACTCTCTTGTAGTGATGCAGTGACTTCATGTGATGAGCCTTGCTAGCTCAGTGCTCAAACCCCTGTCTTTTTCTTAAGTCTATTTGTGTTTTTTAGTTTTTTAGAGAAAATTTGTAGACAGAAGAGAAGGTGCGCATCATATAAAAGCTCACAAACTGAAAACTTGAGCTAATCTAAGCAAACTGAAATTGCAGAAGGTATTTAATAAGCTCAACAATGGATTTAGAACATATAAACATACCCGAAAGCCTCCTGATTATTTATTTAAGAAAATAAGCCAGTTTGCCAGTCTAGAAGAAGAAATCTGACTTAATCAAGTGTAGAATGATACAAGCATGAAATCCAGCTGGGAAACTGGGGCAAATGAAAGGTAGATGCCAAGTGCTGATGAAGGTGAAGAGAAACCCTCAAGAAGGAAGGCGTTTCTCCATGTAGTTGGTACGCCCTAGCTCAAACAGCCACGCCTTTCAAGCAAAAGAAGCCCAAAAACATCTTAGATGGTACGGCCATGAAGCTATGATGCCTGCCATGAAGAAAGGAAGAACACCATCCACTCAAACCCTCTGTTTCTGATGAAGAACACTTACAAAATTTTGTTAAAGCATTGCAGAACTTCTGAATGAAGCTCTCTCAATTTGCACCAATTCAGCTGATCTCTCACAGCCTCACAAGTGCTCACACTAAAGAGATTTCGTTCTCCAATGGTGGATTGCTGCAAACTTGATCATAGGATGAAAGCAAGGGAAAAAACCTCCAAGGCAAAGTTGAAATATTCAAAAAGATGAGTTTCTCATTGCCCTCAACCCTTATATAACAAAGGAGGTGAAAACTCAAGGAGGCCGTACATTTTAGGGTTTTAGATCATTTAAATTTTTGTGGAAATAAACTCAAGTTACTTTCCATAGTTCTAACTTTGATTTTTGGCGCCTCCTTTAAGTGATTAAATAAAATACTTTAAATCACTCACTTTAGACTTATTTAAGTGATATAAAAATTATAAAGTCAATTTGACTTTATCAAAAGACTTTAAGTTAAAATATGACTTAAATCACTTAAGTAAGCCTATCTCTCTCAATTCTTCACAGAATTTAGTGCCGTCAGAAGCAAACAAACTCCTGTACTGCCAAAGCCTGCAATGAGCCAATCCATGATCTCAGAAAATGAAATTGACCGAACTCTCCAGAAGGTACCGCTGACCCTCTAACCAATCCAGATAGCCTACGAGAGTCTGAGTAAGAGGCTAACCAATCTCAACCATGATCATGCCGAAAAAGGGGACATTACACTTCATGAATTCCAACTGGGGATAGTAATTGTATATATGCTGTATGCTCAATGATCCCTCGGTGTTCAACCCTCTGAATTGACCCTGATAGGCCACCAGGTAGACTAGGTAAGAAACCATATGGAACTCATAAAATTGGAAGTATTCTGTTATCTGCTGATGTAGGCTGTCACTGATCAAGGTAGGCCAATCATAGAACTCGGTTTTCTTCATGATGTGGGGTATGGCGTAAAACATCCAAGGCTGAAACTTGGTGGCATCTTTTGAGCCAGTTACCCTGTTGAGCAAGGTGATAATGATAGCAATCTCATCTTTGAATTCTCCTCGCCCGACGTTCTTAGGCAGCGTCTTATGCTTCTCCTTCATCCACCTCTGTGCAATCTTCTTACTATATTTGTCTTTGTGCATTTCCCATATCCTTTCACATTCACCCTTTGAGATAGTAACGCTTTCAGGCCATGGGGGAATGGAAAAACACTTCCCGATCATATCAGGCTTCAGACTGCAAATCAATCTGCCACCAACTGACTGGATCTCCCTTGTAGCCGGATTGTAATGCTTGATGCAAGCGATTATGAACTCAAGACTCTAAACTGATATAGGAATAGACGCTGCTGCGAGGAGTCCAGAGTGTTCTAGGTTTCTGATTGAGGTGTTGCCTGCGCTCTCCAAAGCATGTAAATCAAACACTGGCTTGATATGATGCAAGTTTGTCTCAGTTGTTTTAATGAAATCATGATAGAGAGTTGATTCAGTCTTGAAAACATTGGGAGTGTACTCCATTTCGGAAACCTTGAAGAATGACTGTAAACTCGCCTATGTTCAGACAAGTTCTGAGCAACTTACTATTTTTAGAATGCTGATTTTTCTTCGCCTAACAGACAAACTTTTGAAATTTTTTCTGAGATATGGGTTTTGCTCAAAATTTCATTGCAAGACAACCTAGATCGTCCGTTTTTGAAAATTTTGAATTTCGCCTGAAAAAGCAGCAAACCCTAATTTCTTCAATTTTTCACGAAAAAAACTAGCACCTTGGTTTTGTTCAGAATATGATTAGAAATGAACCCAGTTGATTAGATTTGCAAAACCCTGATGGCTGATCGAAAAAGCAGCCAACCCTAGAATTTGATACTTTCTTGAAAAACGTTGTGATATGGGTTTTCTTCAGAAGACTGATTTGAGAGGACCCAGATGGTTGAAAACTGAATGCACTGAGGATTTCACTGACATGCAAATAAAAAGCAGCTGCTGCAACTTGATGAAATTCTTGAAAATTTCTTCAGAAGAAAAAGGTGATAAGACCCAGATGGCTGAAAATTTGAAAACCTTGGCCTTCTCCTTGAAAAAAATTGATCTTCTGGATGAAAAAACATGAAAAAGCAAGGGTTTATGTTGCTGATCTGAAAGTTTTTGATGAATAACCAGCAAACTTGAGTTCTTGAATCATAAAAATTCTTCAAACTTGCTGCTCCAACTCTCTCTTTTGAATGCTACCTGCAAAAATAATGAAAATTACATGAAAGAAAGGTGTTAAATAGACTTAGGGTTTGAATTAGGTTTGCTTTCTTTTGCTTTTATTTTCAAAACCCTAAAAATCTCAGCGCATTGAACTTGAACGCCTTCTTCTTTGCAATTTTGAAACTTTGCAAATTTCTCTAAGGCATGAGAAGTTGAGCGCCCTTCTTGACTAGGGGCGCCCACTTCAAGCAGTGTTAGTCATTTTTTTTTGATATTTTCAACTTTTCACCATTTTGACCCCCTACTTCGCCTTCGATTTCCGGTTTGTAGACTAATCTAATGAGCGAGTTGAATAATACATCGTGGAGCTTGACCTGTTCTGAGAAGATTGTTCTGGAGGCATCTCTGGCTAAAATCTTCATCTCGACCTTCGAATTCATGGGAGCCTTTCTGCTCTAAGGGCGCCCATTTTGTCCAGAGTTAGCCATTTTTATGATCTTCAATTTCTTCAACAACTCTTCTTCCACAAATGATCTTGTCGAATCTGGTGATTCGGGCATCGAATTGACTAATGATTATGCTCGTTGCGAAGCTAAGGAAATATTAAGAGGGGTCTTTTAGGAGTTACTTTGTCAAACAGTGAGTTTTGAAGCTTCAAAAGCTTGGGCGCCCTTCTTGGCTGGGGGCGCCCAAGTTCACTAAGTCATTTTTCATAAATTTTTACCTTGCTTCTGAATTCTGAAACTTCACTCTTGTTTCACCCTATGTTCAGCTTCCCGTATCTAGCGACTGCAAACTCCGATTGATGTGCTGAATATCTCGTTGGAGAGCTGGATCAACTGTGAAGAGATCATGTTAGAGCCACATCTGCAAATTCATCTATTTAAGCCCTTGAAAACTTGGGCGCCTTTTCTTTCCTGGGGTGCCCAAACCTTCCAAACTTAGCCATTTTTTCATTTGACTTTCTTCAGAGTTTAAAACCTTCATTTGATATATTCCTCTTTGATTTGAATCTTGTTGTACCCAAAGCAAATTTTTTGCTTCATCAAGGCATTTTGTATAGAATAGTCTAAATCTTGCTAAAATGATGTAAAGTACAGTTTTTGGGCAATATCAAGCATGGAGTTTTGTCAAATTTTTGTCAGTCTAAGGCAGTTTCATTGAACAGAAACTGAATCAGAGACTCAGAACGAAGCATTTCATGATGAAGGAGCATTTCACAGCAACACTGATACTTTTGAATGGTCATTTCAGTAACTAAAACGAATTTTTCAATGGTCAGTTTTTAAAGATTTCTCAAAGAAAAGCAAGATTGCGCACTTGTAGCCCACGGGCGCCCTTCTTTTTGAAGGTGTAGATTTTATTGTAAATATTCATAACTACAGTCAATCTCTTCAGAATTGGTCTGCCTATCCGATGAGCTATACTACGAGGTTATCCGAGACTCGTAACTCCGGCAATTGGCGACAGAAGTTGAAGTTTCCAAAGTTCCAGATTGCAGAAGCTTGTCCTTTTCCAGCTTTTGCGCGCCTGTAGCTTAAGGGCGCACTTCTTAAAGGGGTGTTGGATCTTGGTATTTCTGGTGGTTGATGCAATCAATCTCTTCACGACTAGTTTGCCTGTCTGACGAGCTATCAAACGTAGTCATCCGAGTCCCAGAGCTCCGACAGTCGACGTCTGAAGATGAGCTTATAAAGATTTTTCACATCCTAGAGCTTCTTCGTTGCTTTTCCAGTGCGCCTGTAGCTCAGAGGCGCTTTTCAAGATGACCTCTGAGATGTCAAAATTTGCAGACAAGGTCTTCCTGACATTAGTGCTACTCTAGCCTAGCTTCATGATGCACCAAGTTGCCTGTTAATCCGACATTTTGAGAGATCGTGGCAGACATTCTACTAGTCATGTAATTTCACGGGCAGACTGGCATATAAATTTCATTGTATTTTTGTAGGCCAGAGAAGCCTAGCCTTTAGGCCTATCAGATGAGGTTGTTCACATTCGAAGTCTTCACGGCTTTTGAGTGTAATTACTCAAGCTATTCAACAAGCCCAACCTCCAGCCTTCGGGATTTGGCAAATGCTCGTACGTGCGAGGTCTTTGAGGAAATACTATAAATGAAGACAACTCAGAAATGGCCAAGTCTGGTCGTTTATTCCATCTTGGGAAAGGTGCCCTTCTATTTGAGGTCTTAGAAGCAGTTTTCTCACTTCATCACCTCCAAAGACATCTCTTCTCAATGCTCCTAGCTATGCAAAGAGACAGTCGGTGCACGAATCGGGGTATTCCAGCTCTCAGTGTCAGAGGACAAAGTAGGGTACTTGGATGAAAGTTCAACTTTTGTCAAAAAAGTCCCGGTGTGCCTGAAGCCCAGGCGCACTTTTGTTTTTCAGGTCCTCATCACAGCTTTCAGATGTCTTATATACAATTGTTGGATGCGGAATACTTCTAGTCATGCAGTGAGCCTGTTTGCCTGTCAGTTGGGTTCACCGTTCGTCATCGGCAGCCGTTTGAAGCATCAGATGGCAGTTTGGAGAAATGGTTTAAGTCTGGTACCTGAAAATCAATTTAATCAAGGGTGCCTAATTCTTTGAGGTGTCAAATGATGGATTTTGCAGTGACGACTCCCAGCAGATATTTCTTTCTTGCTCTGTAGGCTTCGCGATGAATACACTTGCTCAGTCTCAGCATCATCTGGTCACTCAGAAATCAGTGTCGAAGATGGCCAGTCGTAACTTTGTAGTCAGCTACAAAGTAGGAAGTTAATAAAAAATGCAATATCTTGAGCAAATGGACGCCTATGAGGTCAAATGAAGACTTTTTGAAATCAGTGAAGTTCGTCGGTGAATCCTAAAGCTTCACATGGTTTGTCAACTGATTTAAAATAATATTTAATATTTATTCTTGCATATTTAAAGCATTAATGGCGATTTTCTAAAGATGGCGCCTTTGCAAATTGCATGATAAATATTATTTTATTATTATTTATTTCCGGACTCAGTGTCAGTGTTAGTGCAATTGGAGGGGGTCCAATCAGAATCATTCTATTTTCAGTTGAGGTTTTAAATCTTGCAGTCAACATTATGGTGCGATTTTGCTCTATTAATTCAAGCATGGCATCATATTTCATTCACACAGCTTGAGCAAATTCGTAATTCTTCAAAGCAAAGGCTAATTTTCTTCAAAGTTGGGTGAATTTCTCATCAGCAATCATTGGTAAAGGCATCAAAAACATTCTTTTGCAGGTAGAAATCTAAGATTCATCAGCAGAATTCAAGGTAGAGTGGCGATTTTAACAAAAGAAAAGCATCAAAACCTCATTCTTCTTCTCAAATTCTTCTATTTCTCGTCTTAAATTCTTTCGCATGTTTGAAGAATTGGAAAATTTTGGCAAAACAAATCATCTGGGTCTATTCAGAATAGCTTCCTCGAGAAAACCCATGTGCCAGAATTTTTTTAGGAAAATTTACTCTAGAGCATCAGTTCTCAAGGCTCTAATTTTCTCAACTGAAAATTCCTTGCATGGTTGAGTAGAAGTCATATTTTCGCATTTCTAACGTTTTGCATGGTTGAGTAGAAGTCATATTTTCGCATTTCTAACGTTTTGGGTTGTCTTAGAATCTTTTTCTGGACAAAACCCATATCTCAGATTTTTCCGTGAAAATTGCCCTTCGATAGGCTATTTTTAGTTTTCCAAAAAAGTTGTCAGAATATAGCAGTGTTCACAGTCAATAGGCGAGTTTTTCAGAGTGCAGTTCACGTAGACTGAATTCAAGACCAAATCGGTCTTAATTCACGATTTCATCAGAAAAGCTATCATGTTCCCTTCTCAGTGACATCTCTCGGAGCACAGGATTAGCCTTTCATACGACCCTCGTAGGCTGATAGTTTGGATAGAGGGTCATTTCGGAGCTTGGCTCAGCTTCATTTGGCAGTTCTTGATCAATTGGCTTTCGTTCGGGCTCATTCGGACACTTCTTGCAGAAGTTGCTATTTTTAGCAGTTCTTGGCAGTCAGTGTGGGACCCCTGCTAGTTTTAGTAGTATGGATTTGGCAGTGTTCAGAATCACTTCAGTGTTCGTCAGCTTCAGACGGATTAGGCATCGGATGATTAATGAGAGAGATATTAATATTTAATTGTATTAATTAAATATTAATTAATTGGAGATTATAATATAAAGTTATAATATTTAATTATAACTTAAGTGATTTTGATTGAGGGGGTCGCCATCATCAGAGAGGGGCCAATTTGGCAATTAAATTTATAATAAATATTTGGCTGGAGACTATTGAAAGTAATTAAATAAAAAGTGCGAATATTTTAATGATTCCCTATTTTGGTGGAAATCGCACTTTTGAGGGTATAAGCCATTTTGCCTTGGATTTGGAGCCATTATGTGATTATTGATTTTGGAAATTGATCAAGTTTGGTCTGAGCAAGAAGCTTTAGGGTTTCAGTCTCGAATTCCTTGGGGAACGAGCCATCTCCATTGGAAGCAGTTCAGAGGGTGTGAAATAACACCTAATTTATTGCCAGCACAGAGGTTTCTTCATCCAGAGGAAATCATAGAACTTCACAGATTCATTCAGCATCAGAGATCTTGTCAGGGTTTTAACCAGAGCACATATATTCTTCAAGTCGCATCATTTCAGAGGGTTGGGACACTATTTTCAAGAAGCCGTACCTTTGTACTTGCTGTTTCTGACACAGCCGTACCTTGCACAGCAGGCCGTACTTCTAATAAAAGCCGTACTTTCCTTCTAGGAGCAGATCGCTTGCCTATCTTGCAATCTAACTTCACAGTGGAAGGCGTTTGGCATCTGGGAAGCATTGGATATCATCTGGCTGGGGAAGAGCTTGCATTTAGAAGGCCGTACTGATCTGATTTCTCTCTAAGGCGGCTGAGATCAGGTTTTCTTCAATATTTCCAATTCATTGTCTTTCACTTGCATGTCGAAAACCCATCATTGTAATGATTTGAAATGAACAATAAATATGCTGGATCTCTACTTCAATAGCTATTTGCTTAGTTCGCACCTATTTGAAATTATCTAGATTTTATTATCATTTATTAGCAAAATCACATTGTTCTTTATTCCATGCAAAAACCCAAAAACGTTAAAAAAATCAAAAACCTTCAGAAAAACATAAAAAACAATCAGATACAGAGAAAACGGGGAAACAAGGGTTTCTACAAAAGCTGAGACTGATTTGTATCAAGTGCTTTCAGAGGATTGACAGGCGTAGTTACTCAAATCCATATGGTTGCATGCCTCGTAGCGGCCATCACTTCGGTTACGAAGCCGCCAAAGCTACCAATCAGTGAAATGCTAATTTGAGTGTGCAAAGATTGCCAAGTTTGCTCAAGTTGTTGACAAGCAGTGAATGTGACAACCTTTAGATGCTAATACAGTCAACAATCTCGTTGAGGGATTGGTTGCTCCAGATCACGGCCAGTAGACTTCAGTTCACACCTCTCAGAATAGACATTAACACAGAAGTTAAACTTGGTGTTATCTTTTCAAGTTAACTTGCTGTCTCAGCACATGCATATCTATTCTAGGATTAGCTTTATTCACTTGGAGTTTTATTTAGGTTTTACGTTAACTGATGGTAGTGTTCCAGTTAACATGCTTTCAATAAGGACATGCATGCTTGCACAATTGTCCATTTTTAGATTAGATGTTTCGGTTAACTAATGGTAGTTTTCCAATTAACTGTGTAGTTTACTTTATTAGGGTTTAGCAATAAATCTTGCATTCATTGCAAGACTGTAGTTGACTCAAGGTGATTTTAGGGTTCCCTACACCTTTCGATGTCTATAAATAAGAGTTTTTGCTCATTTGTACATAACTTTTGCACGAGAGAGAAATATATGCTGTGCCTACCTTGCCTTCAATATTGCTTGTTCTGTATCTGTTCATGCGTTTTTGCTATTATGATGAATTGTTATGCCACATAGGGTTTCATGCAATTATAATGGTGAATTATTTCCTTAATGTTTTGTGTTCAATAAACTCGTTCAGATTGAGCTGATAGATGTGCCACCTTGCCTTCAAGTTGAGAATCTGTTCTTGGTTATCATATGATGTGTGTGAATAATAAACTTATTCAGATTGAGCTGATAGTTGTGCCACCTTGCCTTCAAGTTGAGAATCAGCCTTGTAGTTTATCGTATATTGTTGTTTCCAATAAACTTGTTTAGATTGAGTTGATAGATGTGCCACTGCCTTGCCTTCAAGTTGAAATCTATACTTGTTTATTGTCGATAGTCATCCTTGCTCCATTTCTTCATGCTCTGTTTTCTTGAGGAAACTGGATAGATTTAAAGTAGTTAGCTTAGTTGTAGTTAATGATCTGCGAAACTAGAAAATCCTTAGCTGCAACGTTCTTGGTTTTCTTAACCTTGTGCCTCTTCCAGCTGAGAACAAAAAGATAGGACTTAGATTACTTTTCTTTTCCACGCATTCCAGCACTGTGAGGGAGCTTCCCCTCCTAATTTGAAGAGCACTCATTACACAGTGTGCATAGCTGTCCATACAAACTCGCCTTCAGTTGAATGCTTTGAACTCCTGATATGCTTATGAAAAAACAGAATAGACCCACTAGGTCAAAACTGATTATTTTTGAGATTCTGACTGCACCAATTATGAACAGACCCAGATTGCACCAGTTTGAATGTTTTGTAGATGAAGCTGGTCTGAGCAAACCCAGATTGTCAGATTTTGAAAATTTTGCGTTTGAACCCCTCATGCAAGACATGCACACCCAAATTTTGACCTTTTTGACTGATTTAACAAGACTTTTACTCATTTCTTCAAAATGTCTAAGTGTAACAAAAATTTTAATTTTTGCGTACAACAAAACCCTAGGCAATGTAGCACAAATCCCTAGGCACGTTGCTATCACGAATCCCAAGACTCAAAACCCTAGGTGCAAAAGGCACGATTTTCAAAAAATCGTCAAAAACGGGCAGCTTCAGAAATCACAATTTTATCAGCAATTGGAAAAAATTCTGCAAAAACCCACGATTTTTCAAGTCGCAATTTTCAGAACAGGCACAAATTTTTTTTAATATCCCCATCTCGAGCACAATTTTATTTATTTATTTGCATTAACAACCAACTTAACCGACCAAGCATCTCTCATTTATGATTGATGTGCTAATATCAAAAGTTTTTCATTCATCATTGTGATAGCAAATCAACATCACAACTTATATGCTTACACTCAGAAGTGTTAAGCTCACACTGCTAGGGTCATTCCTAGACCCAAACCTAAACCTCGAGGGTTCATGGTGACCCTGCCTACATATCCCCTTGTCGGAATTAGATGCTTCGTAGTTCGCCCCACAATGTCAGAGGGAGTTCATTCTCTCCTCTTGCATGAGATCTTTGATCTCACTTTTAACCCATTACTATTTAAGTACAAGTAAGCTATCAACTTAGCTAATTATAATATAATGATAATAACTTTGATTACAACTTGCCATCAAGTGTTGCGTCCATACCAAAGATTACCAAACATTAGTGTACAACATTCACAACATTCACAAGGGGTCATTCATACCATAATCTCAAGGATCATACACAATGGCTGTGATGAGCACACCTCCATGCACACAAGCTGACTAGCTCATACACATCACAAGTACAACAGTGTCTGGATCATACACATATCACAAGTACAATGGTGATTAGCTCATATGTACATCACAAATACAATAATGATTGTCTCATATGCATATCACATTTACATTAGTGATTGGCTCCAACATATATCGCAAATACATAGTGACAAGCTCCAACATACATCACATATACACAGTGACAAGGTCCACCATACATCACAAATACCCAATAACAAGCTCCAACATATATCACAAATACATAGTGATGGGCTCCAACATACATCACATACATAGTAGCAAGCTCCAACATACATCACATACACATAGTGGATAGCTCCAACATACATCACATCCACAATGGCTGATTAACACATCACAATGGTTGACTAACACATCACAATAGCTAACAAATGTCCATAATGCATCCTAGATAGAAAGAATATTGGTGCATTATGCACTACATCACAGGTCCTATCCTTTCCTTCGGTTTTCTACACCATTGGACAAATGGGAAGAGAATTCGGTGCATACACTGCGGGTCCGTCCTCAACCCCACAAGGCTAAGTATACAGTCTGACAATTGGGAAGGGGATTTGGTGCATCCCATACTACACCGTGGGTTCATCCACCATCGCAAGGCTTTTCTCAAGTAGTGAATCTATCATAACTCGATGGATTTTGACTTAAATCGCCTATAAGCCACCAGTGGCAAGTTTGTCCACCCAGAAAGAAGTAGCTCCCGACATATACCATCTTGTGACCTTAATGATATTGTCAGCTATCTTATTCACAATCTCGGGTAACACTTGGCATCAATCACGTCCGTGCTTATCAATGATAGCCAGTGAACTCCCTCGATACAACAGTTAGCCCTAGATTACTGTTACCCACACGGGTGGGTCCTTACCCTTGCAACCGCTACGACCGTATCATAACTAGGTAGTCCACTACCTTCACCTCCGTGAACTAGGTGAATGCTGACTAATCCCTAGCAATAGCCTAGACATTAGTCATTGGCACGGTCCAATGACTACTTGTCACTGCTCAAATATTCCGAAGGTTCACACTTAGGCAGGTTATTCATAACATGAATCACAATCACAGTCAATAGATACACGGGTGTATACATAGAGACCTCTAGATATGGAGTCGGTTTCACAACACATAAAGTTACATGGAACCAACATAGGATGGACTTTACCCAACATATACATATATTCAAATACCAATTATAAAGTAGTCAATCTCTTACTTCACTTTGTTTACTAGATAGAAGCATATTACGTATTAAATATAAATAATTAAATTTCCCTAACTTGACCATAACCATTTGGTACCCATTTCAGCCTCAACTAAAGCTTGTGGAGGAGGAAAGGTCAAACCAATTATGAACAACCCCAAACCTCGGAGTTATCCCCCCAAACCCTCTCCCTTTGGACTTGAGGTCATAGAAGCATCCTTCTTCCAAGGACCACCTATGTATCTGCTTCCAAACGGATCAAAGTCACACGTAGTTCTCCTACAAGATCTCTCAAGTATATCTATGCACCGGTCACGACACTTGCATCCACACATGCAAAAATCTCAATTTAAACCTTACCATAGTTATCATTCCTCATTCAATGTGAACATCCCTAGATTTCCTATCAAGCATATTGTGCCACATTTGCTATCGTGATGATAACACCGTATAGTTTTCAACATAGGGTTCTACCCATATTTTAATATTCTCTTATATAGGAGAATAAGGATTAGTTAGGTTTTGATAAGAATATTGTTATCCATAATATATCTTTGCAAGCATGGAGATTCAAGCATGCCTGGGTATAGGTTGCTATATAATCTAGATGCAATCTAAGAATTGGTCAGTAGTAAAGAGTGTACATCCTTTGATAATAGTAGACAAGATATTGTTATCAAGCATAGATTACGCCAAAATCCTTGATGTGGGCCCAAATGAGGTTTCCCACCGAGAATATATTTTTTAAAAATCAAGGATCATAATCTTATAGAACATCCTTTCAGACCTCGAAATGCATATGCCAATAATTATATACTTTGTCTAAACATGATCGATGTATGAATCATAAATGTGCAACATTATATCCTTGATATCATCATATGAAGATGTATACTTGATATTATTAATAATAATAGTCTTGAGGTCATATGCCCAATTTCTCATGATTAGTTGACCCACAAACAGTACCCTTTAATTTGGAGTTCTAACAATAATAAAGAATCATAGACATACTTTGAAACTCGAATGGCAACCCATCCTATATCAACTCAAATCCTTGATTATTAATAACAAACATATCCCCAAATTAGATGTTAGAATATATCCTTAATAATATATTAACTAACAATCACCTACGATCGCACCCACTCTTTTGGTATTTATTTTAAGGTGAACTAAGTTGTAATTTAAGTCAACATTCAAGGTAGTACTTTTCCAATGATAGAAAAATTCAACAATGGCATCATATTTAAATTAAAAGATGCCATACTATATGATTACAAATGCTTTGTCTCTTAACCCTATCTCAACAACATCATCAAATTAAAGGATGGTTTCCTTTTATTTAATCATGCAATAATCTAGCACAAGCCCATCAATTTATCTAACAGTTCTTGCATTGAGGTTCTTATACTTAAGAGATATTTAGACATCATCAAATTTAGAGGCAATTATCCCCCAAGAATTGCAGAATCATACTACTATTTAATACAATTTATAATTATCTTCCTTCAAAATCACTAATTAGGTCCAATTTCTCATTTTTAATGGGGTCAATAGACATTTTATAACCAGATAAAGTCTTCACCACAACATCAATGGATTACTAGAATTACCAACTTGTAACATTAGAGATATATTTAGTAAGGTATGGCTGTGGTACCACTAAATGAAGTCACCATCACTCACAAAATTTTAAAACTACTAGCCAAACCTTGTATTAATTATATCTATTTTCTAACTTATTTTATTGTCCTTGTTGATATCATTAACTTCAATTAAGAAAATAACTAAAATGTCATGGGTAAGCAACTAATATTTCTCTTGGATCACATTTATCCTCACCAATGTTATACTTATCAGTGTCATTAAACCATCTCGTTTGAAGTATTATACAATAGCATATATAATGATATCCTTTCATTACTAATTGTTTTTTTCTTAATCCTAAGACAAGGTAGGCTTACACAAACCAGAAAGGTTACTTTGATGGTTAGTGAGCTAAAGAGAGATAATATTAAGATTTGGTCTTCTAATTTTATTTTATATGTGCAATGATTTAAGAAAAGAATAAAATATGCATCTTTCCTAGACTATATGTCATTCATAAAAATGGAAAAACATTTAAAAAATATACTATCAAATCCTTTATCTATGGCACACCTGTATATAGAGTTGTTTGGTTTTCGAGGTAACATAAAATCCTTACATGTTCGAAGCTCTCATGGCAGAGCAAGCAAGGAGGGAAAAACTAAAGGTTGTGGCTTCTAGATTTACGTATACGAATTGGGAATTGCTTTAAAGTTTCTAAAGCCTTTTTAGCATGTCCATTTCGTGTCTCCTTAAGCTCCCATTTGAGTCTTTTGCCCTCTCTCACATTTTTCTTGCCATTCTTTGCATTTTCTTCCCAAAGCAGAGCTTGGATTCATACTATAAAATATCGCCCAACTCTCATGCCATTTCCTCTTTCACACCTCCAAATAGCCATGCTCCACCCTCATTCTTCCTTCTATTGACCTCTATTGCTCATGTTTTTTTCCTCCGCAGCTTGATTAAACCTTCAATCACCTCTACTCACGCCTTCTCTCTTTCATCTTCACTTCACCTCACATTCCCTATCATTCCCGTGTGATTATGCTCCCTTTTTCAAACGAGGCCTCTACAGCTTGTCTCCTTATGCTTCAACAGACATCCATATCTTTTCCTTCACACAATACACTAGCCTTGCTCTTTTCATGTGCTCCTACTGAGTTGGCTTCCCTTCATCGCAAGTGGGGAGGATGCAGGCAATAGTTCTGGAATTCGGCATCACCGCTTACTTTGAATTGGTCTTTATATTAATGAATGATTCAACGTGTTCTCCCATTTCTATGTGATTTTATTTTCTCTTTTTCCTGCAATCTTTGCTGCCCCACACTTCACACACTTGGTTATTTAGGTTGACTCCACTTATATCCTCTACTTTCCTTCGTGCACGATGTTTCCTCTTTATCTGCCAAAATGCCTCTACAAGCCATCTTAACATACTTTCTTTATTCCTGTCCTTACTCTCTCTCACTGCGCTTTTCTGCCCAACTGTGTGCACACACCTCTAAATGAAGGGGTTATAGGGCTTTTTGAAGACTGCCAGGCACTTCTTCTCCACATGACTTGCACAATTTCCTTTCTTCACATGGAAAGTTCGACAAAGATTATGGGGGAGAAAATGGGTGCCATGCTTTATTAACTGCGCAACCATTCCATAGCATATCCGCACCATTCCCATTCATTCCAGGTTGTCTCCTATCCTTTATCACTAGTCTCATCTCACTTAATAGGTGCCCATGCTTTCACATGGTGCTCATATTGGCTCCCTACCTCTTTTCCCTCCTATCACTTTATTTCATTATTTTATTTTTAATTCCTTTCCACATTTGCACTGTTTAGCAAGGAGGTCGCTAACAGGGATGTGATATTTTTTTAGAAAAAAAAACGTAAAGTCTTAAAAAAAGACGTCCAAAAATCTTTTGAACGGGTTTGCAGAAATCCTTTTGCTAGACATTTAAATCGCGATAGATACATGACATGATTTGTTTCAGAAACCATGATTTTTATTTGCAGAAAAAAATTGTCAAAAAAAACCAGACGCTAGATGTGATTTGCAAAAAAATTGTCTCAGAAAAATCTAGATCAGACTCGCAAAAATCAGAATTGTGTGCCCTTGCTGCAATTTTGCAAAAAGAGGCATGATTTTACACGATGTAGTCGTGCGATTTCTTGAGGAACAAATGCACAATTTTTAGAGGAAAAAACTTGGTGCAAATTTCAGCAGGTACAAGTTATGGAAATCCCATGAAATCACCCAAAAACAGATCTCGATTTGTGAAAAACCCATGATTTTTATTAAAAATATCAAACAAAAAACTTTTGAAAATATTTTCCAAAATTTTTAGGTAAAAAAGCCATGAATTTGATCACAAAAATTCGCCAAAAAATTTCCTCTGCTTTGATACCATGAATTGGTAATTGATTGATTGATTGAATTAAAACGGAGAGGAATACTCCTTACATAAGAAATTAGAAAATGATGTTTCTAAATCAGAAACAATCAATAACAAAAGTAATAAAAAAAGTTGCTAAAACTAACGGAAAGCAAACTTAACTATGATGACCATTATACACTAAATATAACAATATTACTTTAATATAATTTTAGTTTTGAGATTCAAAACATTATCTTCAACTAGCTTTGTTATTTCATAACATGTGTTGGTTCATTAGGGCCACCATCTAAGCTAAACTGTACTATAAGTCACGCTGCCCTCTAGCCAGGTCATTTAGCATTTCCCTAGTGCTAGGTTTTTGTTGCTCTCTGTCTCCCATTTCAATGCTTGCAGAGGGGTCAATCTTTGGTTGAATTTCAAGACTAGTGTTTGACCTATTCCTTCTCAAGTTATAATGATGTGTGTAGGGTGGCTGCATTAATCATTCAACTGGCATGACACTGTTTTTTCCAAAACCCTCTAGGATAGCAGGATGCAACTGCTCTAATACCACTATAATATGCACCCTAGTTTTTTGTTTTTTGTTTTTTTGTTTTTTGATTTTTGGAAGTTTGTTTTCTGATTTTTTTTGTTTTTTGATATGAATGCTGATTTGCAAGATGAATGCAATAGATGAATAGCAATGACACAACTAATGGGAATTTTTACAAATAACTAACGGAAACAACTCTTTTTGAAAAGAACATGCACAGGAAATACTCTAGATTTATTATTCATAAACCCTTGTTACAATAGTTGTTCAAACAATATACAATGACCATTAAAGTACATAGAATGACATTTGGGACATACCCAGAAGCTGCTGTTGCAAAGATGAAGTTTTTTGAACTTGGACGAGGAACCTGGAAGTGCAATAAAATGTTGGTTTCTCCTCAACACCCTGCTAGTTCACTCCCTTAATGCTTGTTGAGTCTCACTCCACCCTAGGCCCCTCTAATAACACCCAAATGTTGCTCTTAAACTAGGCGTTTAGCCCCACAAACCTCATGCCCCCCTAGGAAGCGATACAGCCTCCCAAGGAGAGGTATGGCCAGAAAAAGAAAATGATTTTGGAATGGAAATAAATGCTTCAGATTTTCTATTCACTCTTCGTCAATATGCTCATGATTTCAGACCTATAACCCCTCAAAATCTCCATGAAAACTGATAAATGAAGCATCAAATGACTTTGGAATGAGTTGTTTGTAACAAATCCACCTGGGTTGATCTTTCATAACCGAATGGATGATCCTTGCAAGGGTTTTCATCCTCACAAAGCTACTGGTAAAACCTGAAAGTTATCCTCAAGAAATTATATCAAGCATAGTCTTCAAAATGAGCTTCAAATTTGCTTTTGTATGGCTCCCAAAACCTCACGCCCCATGTTGGAAAAATAAAATACTTTATTAAATTTTAAATTCTCCTTATGTCTTCCACTTGGGCATCCCATTTAATAAAGTCAAATATTTCACCTTTTTAACATTCCTTATGTCTCCCAAAAAGTCACCTTTTAAAATTATTAAATAACTTATAAATTTAACATTATTTTAAATTAAATCGCCCAGGCCATAAAATCCTGCCAAAACAACATTAGATACTGCCACTAAGCATCTTGAAGAAGGATCATTGTGAAAATACAAGGTCAGTGCCTAGGAGGTGACTTACTAAAAATAGTATCGTATCCAACCCCTGAAACTGCTCCCGAAAGTGCCAGAAAGATACTCTTGAAATCTCGAACACGTCACCAAAAGCTAAGGAGTCTCCTAACAAACCATATTATCCTATGAGAACCCGAGGAATAGGCTAATCCTGATAATCATTGACACAACTTAGGAAGAGGACATTACAAGGAGAGTTTTTTTGCCTACAGGTATAGAGTTTGGATTTGATTGAAGATTTTGATGCTTTTAATATCAGCCTCATCCCACGAATGAAGAATCACATTCCTGATGGCTTAGCAATTGTTGCTAGCAATCTTGAATCTATGAACTAGTCTAGATAAAAAATATTTTTTTGTAGAACTAGTTCCCATACCAATTGTGCTAGATAATGTTAAATGTTTTTGGCTTTTAAAGATGACAAACACATTTTGGAGTTCATTAATACTTTTAGATTATTTGAAAATTAGATTATTGATGAATCTAATTAGGATCCAATAGAAGAAGATGAAGGGGTCATCAACTTGAAAACAAACATCTCTAAATGAATGGTGACTTTGGGAAGAATTTTTGATTCAGACCCAAGAGCTAAATAGAGGACATCTTCTGATTCATAATGGTGACTTTGGGAAGAATTTTTGATTCAGACCCAAGAGCTAAATAGAGGACATCTTCTGATTCATAATGGTGACTTTGGGAAGAATTTTTGGTTCACAACTGGATGCACTACAAGGTTTTGACATAGAATGCAGAAGGAAAATCTTTGGAGTTTTGGAGTATTTGCACCCGAATTTGTCCACTATAACTCTACAAAATAAAAATTCAAGAGTTAGAAAGCAAACTCAAAAATCATTTTATCAAATTATCAATAGTTAATTTAAAATTTGTAACTTGTAAGATGCATGTTATATAAAGACTCCAAATTTTAAACCTGGTGTCTGAGTGGTTCTTTCTTGGATAGATAGCTCCAAAGTAAAGAGTCTACCCCTTCCAGCCCTCCAACTTTCCAATTCTTTGATAATGAAGTCTCTCACCTCAACCTTGGGTGTCATCCTTTGAATGCATGTGGTGAGGCCCTCCATAACCTCTCCATTAGGATCAGAGAAGGTGTCTGAATAGAAAAAACGAGGGTTGAGGAAGTACCCTACTACATGGATGGGTTGGTGGAGTTGATTGTTCCACCTCCTATCAATGATCTCCCATATGGGATCAAATTTAAGTCTTCCCACCTTGTAATAATTTATTATAGACTCCTTCACCCTATCCATGACCTCATAAATATACCCCTTTGGATTTTGAATTATATAAAGCCTACATATATTCATAGAGCAGGTGCTAGAATCAATGGATGAAAGAGAAGTATATTTGTTCACTGATGGGTTTCAGGTTACTGCCAAGTGAAAATAAAGGAGAAAGACCAGCCCAAAATGACTTATGTCACAAAATGGAGATGATTTATGTATACTATGATGCTGTTTGGTCTAAAGAATGCCACTATAATATTTAGTAGAATCATTGTAAATGCATTTAAATATTTCTTACACAATTTCTTGGAGTCTATCTTGATGACTAGATAGTCTATGGATTATTGAAGGATCATGTACAAGGGTTAAGACTGATGCTAGAAAGGTCAAAAGCTTCCAAATAGCCCTCAATCTAAAGAAATGTGCATTTGTGTTGCCTTTTTGAACCTTATTGGGGCACATTATATGTAAAGATGGTATTATGATAGATCCCTTGAAAGTAGTGATGATATTAATCTTCCACCACCAATGACTATATAAGAAGTGAAAACATTCACAAGATATACATTGTACCACCATAAGTTGATTAGGAATCATGTGGCAATTTCTAGTACAATAGAAGAGGCTATTAAAGAAGGAAAACGATAAAGACTTTGAATGGATAGAAAGATGCCAAGAAGCTTTTAAAACATTGAAGAATAAAATTTTAGTGGCAACAATCCTAATATTTGTTGATTGGAATTCACCCTTATATGTCCATGTAGATGGCTTTATTACTGCAATAGGTGCGTCCCAGCCAAGAGAAAATAGAGATCATCCTATATATGGGGTTTAGTAGTAGGAAACTATTGGAGTTTGAGTAAAATTACATTACTATAGAGACAAGCCTTGGCCATGGTGTATGCATTGCACAAAGTTTAGACATTGTCTATTGTCCACACCTTTTTTATTTTTCACCAACCACGAACCATTGAAGTATCAAATGAATTGACTTGTAATCCAAGGAAAAATGTCATTGGTTGTTATTATTCAAGGAATTTGAGTTTAAGATCATGGTGAAACTTGGCTATGCTAATAAGAGGTCAAACTACTCGTCTATAATTTCCATACGTTATTCCATTTGACTTAGCAACATGTCAAAATTGAGGAGAAAACCATGGGACACTGTTGGCGTAAAAACTAACACCTCTGGAGTGCAGGTTTGTACGGACAGCTATGCACACTGCGTAATGAGTGCTCTTCAAATTAGGAGGGGAAGCTCCCTCGTTGTGCTTAACAAAAATGCTTGAAAAGGGAAAAGTAATCTAAACTATCTCCTGTCTTTTTGTCTTAGTTGGAAGAGGCACAAGGTTAAGAAAACCAAGAACCTTGCAGCTAAGGATTTTCTGGTTTCGCAGATCATTAACTACAACTAAGCTAACTACTTAAATTCTATCCAGTCTCCTCAAGAAAACAGAGCATGAGGAAACAGAGCAAGGTTTGACTATCAGACGATAAACAAGTATAGACTCTCAACTTGAAGGCAAGGTGGCACATCTATTTGCTCAATCTAAACAAGTTTATTGATAACAACATCACACGATAAACTGAATACGGATTCTCTACTTGAGGGCAAGGTGGCACAACTATTATCTCAATCCGAATAAGTTTATTGTTCACAACACCATACGATAAACAAGTGCAGATTCTCTACTTGAAGGCAAGGTAGGCACAACTATCATTTCAATCTGAACAAGCTTATTAGGCACAAAACAGATTTACGAATTTACCATGACAATCTCATGAAACCCTATGTGGCATAACAATTGATCATAACAGTAAAAGACTCACAAAACAGATTTATCATCACAATCGCTTGAAACCCTATGTGGCATAACAATTGATCACAATGGTAAAGATACACAAAACAGATTTAAGAATTTACCATGACAATCTCATGAAACCCTATGTGGCATAACACTTGATCATAACAGTAAAGACTCACAAAACAGATTTATCATCACAATCGCTTGAAACCCTATGTGGCATAACAATTGATCACAATGGTAAAGATACACAAAACAGATTTACCTAAACTATGGAAAGAATCCACCATTACAATTGCATGAAACCCTATGTGGCATAACAATTAATCGTAATAGCAAAGACACATGAACAAATACCAAAAGAGCAATATTGAGGGCAAGGTAGGCGCAGCATATATTTCTCTCAAGCAAAAGTTATTTACAAATGAGCAAAAGCTCTTATTTATATACATCAAGGTGTAGGGAACCCTAAAATCACCTTGAGTCAACTACAGTCTTGCAATGCATGCAAGATTTATTATTAAACCCTAATGAAGTAAACTATACAGTTAACTGGAAAACTACCATCAGTTAACCGGTACATCTAACCTAAAAGGACAATGTGCAAGCATGCACGTCCTTATTGAAAGCAAGTTAACTGGAAGACCACCATCAGTTAACGTAAAATCCTAAATGAAACTCCAAGTGATAAAGCTAATCTTAGAATAGATACGCATGAGACGAGACAGCGAGTCAACTTGAGAAGATAACACCAAGTTTAACTCCTGTGTGTAATGTCTATCCTGAGAGGTGGGAACTGAAGTCTACTGATCGTGATCTCGAACAATCAATCCCTCAACGAAGCTGTCAACTGCATCAGCATCTGAATGTCAGCAACTTGAGCAATCTTGGCAAACCCAAACTAGCATTTCACTGACTCATAGCTTTGGCGGCTCCGTAACTGAAGTGATGGCCATTATCTCTTCTGCGGCTTGATGCAAATCGGTCTCAGCTTTTCTAACGAAATCATGAATTAAGACCGATTTGGTCTTGAATTCAGTCTGTGTGTACTGTACTCTGAAAAACTTGCCTGTTGACTGTGAACACAGCTATATTCTGACAACTTTTCTGGAAAACTAAAATAGCTTGCTGAGGCTAAAAATAGCCTATCAAAGGGCAATTTTCACGCAAAAATATGAGATATGGCTTTTGTCCAGAAAAAGATCCTAAGACAATCCAGAATGTCAGATTTGCGAAAATTTGACTTCTACTCGACCATGCAAGGAATTTTCAGTTGAGAAAATTAGAAACTCGAGAACTGATGCTCTGGAGTAAATTTTCCTAAAAAATTATGGCACATGGGTTTTCTCGAGGGAGCTATTCTGAATCAACCCAGATGGTTTGTTTTGCCAAAAGTCGCCAATTCTTCAAACATGCTAAAGAATTTAAGACGAGAAATAGAAGAATTTAAGACAGAAGAAAGAAGTTTTTAGTGCTCTGCTTCTGCTAAAATCGCCATCTTGTCTGAAGTCTGCTGATAATTCTAACTTGTACCTGCAAAGAAAGTGTTTTGATGTCTTCGCCAATGATTGTTGATGAAGAATTTGCCTTTGGTTTGCTAAAATTCGCCTTTGCTTTGAAAATACGAATTTGCCTTGAAGATACGCCTTTGCCTTGAAGAAATACGAATTTTGCTTGAAAAATATGAATTTCTCTTAAGAAAAACGAATTTCTCTTTAGCTTTATGAATAATAAATGAAGATGGCGCCATACTTAAACAAGATGAAATTCGCATCAATCTGGCAACTGTAAGATTTAAAACCCTGATGAAAATAGAAGCCTTTCAATTGGACCCTTCTCAGTTGAACTGCCACTGACTTAAAGTTCAAAAATAAATAATAATAAAATATTATTTATGCAATAGCAAAGGCGCCAAAAATAGAAAATCGCCACTCAATGCTAAAACATGCAAAATATTTGAAACTCCAGTTGACAATTGAATGAAGCTTTAGGCTTCACCGTTGGACTTCACCGATTCCGAAAAGTCATCTCTTGAGCTCATAGGCGTCCATTTGCTCAAGATATTCCACTTTTTATTAACTTCCTATTTTGTAGCTAACGGCAAAGTCACGACTGGCCAACTTCAACACTGATTTCTGAGTAACCGGGAGATGCTGGGACTGAGCTGGAGAATTCATCGGAAAGCCTACTGAAAAAGGAAGAAATGTCTGTTGGGAGACACTACTGCAAAATCCATAGTTTAACACCCTGAAAAATTAGGCGCCCCTGATTAAATTGCTTTACGGGTTCCAGAATTGAACCATTTTCCTAAACTGCCATCTGACACTTCAAACGGCTGCTGACGGCGAACGGTGAACCTTGCTGACAGGAAACGAAGCTCACTGCGTGCCTGGAGACATTTTGCATCCAATGACTGTACGCATGACCTCTGAAAAGTTCATTAAGGGCCTCAAAATTAAAAGCGCCCCTGGCCTTCAGTTGCACTGGCACCATTTTGACGAAAGTTGAACTCTCAACTAGATGCCCTACTTTGACCTCCGATATCTGGAGCTGGGATAACCTGATTCGAGCCACGTTTGTTTTAACGGACAGCCAGAAGGGCCCACAAGAGAAGTCTCTAGAGGTGACGAAGCAAGAAAACTGCTTCTAAGACCTCAAAAACGCCAGTGCGTATTTTATTTAAAATATCTACTCCAGTCTTGGCCATTTTTCGCACATCTTCATTCTTCAGCATCTTGCCAAAGACCTCGCACGTACGAGCGTTTGCCAAATCCCGAAGGCTGATGGCTAGGCTCGTTGAATAGATAAAATGATTATGCTCAAAAGCCATGAAGACTTCGAACGCGAACAACCTCATCTGACAGGCCTAAAGGCTAGGCGCCTTTGGACTGTAGAAATACACTGCAAATTTTATGTTGGTCCGCCTGTGAAATTACGTGTTTGGTAGAACCTCTGCCACAATCACCTGGAACGTCGGATCGACAGGCAGGATGATGCATTGCAGAGCTAGGCTAGAGTAGTACTGATGTCAGGAAGACCTCATCTGCAAATTTTGGCATCTTAAGGCTCCTTTTAACCAGCGCCCCTGAGCTATACTTGCACTGGGAACGCAATGAAGAAGCTCTGAAGTGTGAAATGTCCATTATAAGCCCATCTTCAGACGACTGCTGCCGGAGTTCTGAGACTCGAATGACTGCGTTTGATATCTCGTTGGACGAGCAGACTAGTTGAGAATAGATTGACTATATCAGCCATCAAAAATACCAGAATTTATCCCCTCTTTAGGATGGGCGCCCTCAGGCTAGAGTTGCGCTTTTGCCTGAAAAAGACAAATTTCTCATATCTGGAACTTTGGGAATTTTAACTTCTGTCGCTATTTGCCGGAGCTGCAGATCTCAGAAAGGTTCGCTGGATAGCTCATCGGATAGCCAGACTGATTCTGAAGAGATTGACTGTATTCTTGAACACTTTCAACAAGATCTTGACCTTCAAAAAGCTAGGCGCCCCTGGGCTATACTTGCGCTTTTCCGCTTTTCTCTGAGAAATCTTCATAATTTAACTTCTGAAAACTCCGTCTCGATCACTGAAATGATCATGTGCAACATGAAAAGCTGTCATGAAACACTCCTCATTGTGAAAAGCTCCATTCTGAGTCTCTGCTTCAGGTTCTGATCAATAAAACTGACTTTGACTGACAAAATATTGACAAAAACTCTATGCTTGATATTGCCCAAAACTGTATTTTACATCATTTTAGCAAGGTTTAGACTATTTTATGCAAAATGCCTTGATGAAGCAAAAATTTTGGTTTGGGTACAACAGACACTGCAAAAACTATATATTTTTTTGTTTTATAAGCTTTTTTTTTTCATTTGAAAATTTTATGAAAATGGTGTGCACGATGAAGGTTTTTGTGGTTTTCAAGGTCTTTATTTGGGATTGGACCTTGTTGGGGGTGCTCCCTCTCAACCCCATTGGGGGTGCTACCCCTAGACCCTTACGAGGGCTGTTGCCCCTCAACCTTGTTGTGAGCGTTGCCCCCAAACCCCCTCCAAACTCATTTGATATATTTTGTGAAATATCCCAGGCTAATTTCCCATACAATTTTTTTTTAAATTTCACAACCTTGTGCCCACAGGCATTTCATCAAACAATTTGCTTGTAGTCTAATGTTTTGATTTATGCTTGGGATTGCTTAAAGGTTTGTTCAATGTCTCAATTGAAATTAACCAATAACTAATAATTCAATAATCACTAGGTATTGCAATTAGCAATATTTAAACTCATTCGTTCACTCTTCATAAAGCTGGAAATGAACAATACAGATTTGAGTAGTGTTTTATAGTTGCATACAAAAATACTAAATATTTTTGACCTGTTACATTGATTTGTAGATATTTCTAGTTAAATTGCAAGTCTTCAATGGAAAATCAACCTTTCGCACACCATACTAAGATGACTGTAGTGCTATAGCTTACAAAATCAGTAGAGGATGAACCATCTCCGTAGCCACAAGGGCCTCCACTAAGCACCTCCTATCGGTCCCAAAATCTCTCAGTGCCACTTGTGGGAAATTCAACCTGTAGTATTAATAATATCTATCCTCTCTTAGATCTGCGTCCAGTTTTATACTTCAAGAGTGTTCCCTCCCCACAAATAATAGAGGCACCTCACTTAATGTTGTTATGCCTGCCGACTCATTCTGTAATGTCCCCTTCTCGGTAGCCCTTCAGGTTGTCGCTTAGCCTTTCCTTCCTGAAGGCTAATGCCAATATCAGGGAATTATTTATTTAATTATTTGAGTATTGCCTAAGCTCAAGCTAAACTTAAAAGTTGATGCCAAACAATTAATTAAATCTTTTTATAAAGTGACCATGCAAAAAGTTCAAAGTGATTTAATGAAATATTTATTTTTAAGTGGACTTTATAAAAGTCACTTTATTTGGAGCAAAAAGTGACTTAGGAAATATTTAAAATATTGTTTGTAAAAAAGTCACCTATCTAAGGAATGGGAAAAAATAAAGAAACAAAAGGAGTTCTCTTTATCGGGCATATTGGGGAAATATAAGGAAGAAGCTTATTTTTGTTGGATAGTTTTGAATGTATGATTTTTCCTCACGGGAAGAGCACGAGCTTCTGAGTTTAGGGTTTGAAGACCCTCATGGTTCAGTTTCGGGTGTGGAACATCACCCCTAGCTGAAAGAAAACGATTTTGGTTGAAGATACTTGCAGATTGGTGTGAAGGCACTTCAGCTGGATGTCATTGGACTTATGTGTGAAGTTCAACTAGAGTTTTTTTTGTAGAGGAAGCTTTAGACAAGGCCAACCGATTTTGGGAAAGATTAAATGAAGACATCTCATGTTTTGGTGTAATGTCCCCTTTTTCGGCATGATCATGTTTGATGGTGGTTAGCCTATTTCTCAAACTCTCGTAGGCTAACAGGTTGGGTTAGAGGGTCAGTGGCATTATTTGATGAGTTTTGTCATTCTTAGTTCAGAGCCCAGTGATTGGTTCACAGCAAGCGTTGGCAGTGCAGGAGTCGACAGCTTCTGACGGCACAGGAATATTTGGTGTTTTGAGTGAGTTATGGATTTTTAAGTGATTTAAATATTAATTGACTTAATATTTAATTATAAAGTCAAATTGACTTTATACTTTTCAAATCACTTAAATATTCTCTAAAAAGTGATTTAATATTTTAATCACTTAAAATATTAAAGGCGCCCAAATATTAAGTTATGACTATTGAAAAAAGACTTAATATTATTTTAAAAGATTTTAATGATGGCAAAAAGGGCGTATCTTCTTGGAAATGCGTGCCTTCCTTATATAAGGCATTTTTGGCAATGAGAAACTCACCTTTTGATAATTTCGACTTTGCCTTGTGTTTCTTCCTGTGCATTCTCCTGTGATTAGGGTTTGAACAATCTTCCATTGAAGAACGATACCTCTTCAGTGTTGAGCACTCTTGAGATTGTGAGAGATCAATCGAATCAGTGCAGTTGAGAGCTTCATTCAGAGGTTCTACATGATTCAGTCAGAGTATTATATACAGATTTCCTGTTGATTGCAATAAGAAAGGGGTTTCTTAACTTGTGGCGTCAGATCTGTGGCTCCAGCAGGGTTACTACTTCTCCTTCTTCTTGGCCATATGAATTGCCTTGGGATTTGTGCCCATTTAGAGAAACGTGTGAAGCATCTAGCTGAACCGCCTTTGTTTTGGCTCCTGTTTTTCTTCCATCATTGGCATGTACCCTTCTCAAGTGCTTGTATCCAGTTTCTGAAAGGGAGAACTCCAATCTGGAAGCCAGGCATCCTTATATGTCAGTTTTCACCATTCTTGGCTGGCAAGCTGGCTTACTGTTTTAAATAAATAATCTGGAACCCTTCTGGTATGTTTATCATTTGCAATCTATTTGTTTCAGTTAAATAATGTCTTCTACACTTTCATTCTGAAGAAAATAGTGCAAATTTACATTTTATAAGCATTTAAGCTGTGCGCCCCTTCTCTTCTGTCTATCAAACTTTCTCTAAAAAACTAAATAACACTAAATAGACTTAAGAAATATTGGGGTTTGGGTTGAGAGCCAGCAGGGCTCATCACATTTGGCATCGATTTTCAGTTGTGTCTTAAGATAATAATTCTGTAGTTGCTGGTGGCTGGGCGTACTTCTGAAGAGGTGTGATTTTTGTTATTGGAGGCTGCTAAACTTCATTGGAGGACTCCTTTGTGGCCATCTACCTTCTCCAATCCCTGCTGCTGGTTCTTGGCATCACAAGGACGGCTTCCCAAGGAGAATCGAATATGTTTAAGTTGCTGCATTTCATCAATCATGGTGTTGGCGTAAAAACTAACACCTCTGGAGTGCAGGTTTGTACGGACAGCTATGCACACTGGGTAATGAGTGCTCTTCAAATTAGGAGGGGAAGCTCCCTCGTAGTGCTAGAATGCGTGGAAAAGAAAAGTAATCTAAGTCCTATCTTTTTGTTCTCAGCTGGAAGAGGCACAAGGTTAAGAAAACCAAGAACGTTGCAGTTAAGGATTTTTTGGTTTCGCAGATCATTAACTACAACTAAGCTAACTACTTTAAATCTATCCAGTTTCCTCAAGAAAACAGAGCATGAGGAAATGGAGCAAGGTTGACTATCTGATGATAAACAAGTATAGATTCTCAACTTGAAGGCAAGGTGGCACATCTATCAGCTCAATCTAAACAAGTTTATTGGAAACAACAATATACGATAAACTAAGTACGGATTCTCAACTTGAAGGCAAGGTGGCACAACTATTAGCTCAATCCGAATAAGTTTATTGTTCACACACATCACACGATAACCCAGTATAGATTCTCTACTTGAAGGCAAGGTGGCACAACTATCATCTCAATCTGACAAGTTTATTGAACACAAAACAAGAAAGAATTCACCATTATAATTGCATGAAACCCTATGTGGCATAACAATTCATCATAATAGTAAAAACGCATGAACAAATACAGAACGAGCAATATTGAGGGCAAGGTGGGCACAGCATATATTTCTCTCTCGTGCAAAAGTTATTTACAAATGAGCAAAAACTCTTATTTATATACATCAAGGTGTAGGGAACCCTAAAATCACCTTGAGTTAACTACGGTCTTGCAATGCATGCAAGATTTATTGCTAAGCCCTAATAAAGCAAACTATACAGTTAACTGGAAAACTACCATCAGTTGACCGAAACGTCTAATCTAAAAATGGACATTTGTGCAAGCATGCACGTCCTTATTGAAAGAGAGTTAACTGGAACACTACCATTAGTTAAAAAAAACCCTAAATGAAACTCCAAGTGTGTAAAGCTAATCTCAGAATAGATATGCATGAGACAAGACAACGAGTTAACTTGAGAAAGTAACGCCAAGTTTAACTCCTGTGTGAAATATCTATCCTGAGAGGTGAGAACTAAAGTTTACTGTTCGTGATCTCGAGCAACCAATCCCTCAATGAGATTGTTAACTGTATCAGTATCTGGAGCTATGAGACTCTATCGAAGAATGCTATGTCGGTGCAGCATATCCTCACCAGCTGTGATCTGAGACTGAAGTTTGCCTCTGCTCCGTGTTGCCTCATCGAACAATGCTGACATGATTGTAAGCTGAGTAACCTTACAGCCAACGGTCTCCCCATTGAAAATAGTATGAATGAGTGCCTGGAGCTCTAACTGAACATTGGTAAGCTCAACGTAGGCACCACCCTCAATCTGATATCGACACGGTAAACGAGAAACCAAAGTTCTCACTGACCGGAGTGCACTAGTAACGTGCTCTCTACTTTCAGCCAACTCTGACGCCAAAGTCTCTTCTATCTTTGCCTTGAAAACCAACTATGTTTTCCAAGAGTAGATAGCTTCCCTATCCTCTGCATCTGTGACTGCATCATATGCCACACTCAGGTGAGCAATCATAATCTCATCCCGGGGTTTATTAATCGCCATATCTTGCTGCTCATCCTGGAGACAAATACGGAGCTCTCGTGCATTATACCGCAACTAATACAACTCTGTAAGCATAGCACGGCCTCTAGCAACGAACTCCTCCCACTCATCCAAACGCTTGCCATATGCAACTAAGTGATTAAGTTGAATCTGCTCTGCTGGAGGCTCAAGCATCGGCGGGAGTGTGGCGATGACCTCTGGTCCATGTACAAGGCTAGAAATATACTGACGAAGCTGTCTGATTTCAGCCTTGAGGGCTGCCTTATCTTCTCCATCCTTCAGTATTCTATCCCTGGCACTGTCTGTAGGAACCTGCAGTAGATCAACCTGGGTTTGGTGTGTGCTACGACCAAGGTTAACTGTGATAACCTCGAAGTCCTGAGATTTTAACTCAGCCAAACTCTTCCCCTGTGGAGGTACGACAGTCTCAACAACAATCTCCATATCAGTGTTCCTCTCTACGTGGACCATGTTCTTGACCCTCTTGTCTGGCGCATCTTGATAAACCTCATCAAAATCGGAATGATTAAGAACATAGGATGGCTGCCTCCTCTTCCTTCCTAGCTGAGTTTCGATCCAAGATTGATCTCGGCTAATGCTACTGGAAGGGTTTGTACTAGCAAGAGGAGGTTGCGACGAAAGTGAACGTGTAGAGGACCCACTGCGAGGTGGAGAGTCTAAATCCAATTCATTGTGAATTGGGACTGGTGACTACTCTGGAACTGGTGTAGGAACTCGAGGATGAACCTCAGGCACTGGCGGACTCTGAACTGGTCTCTGAACTGTCTCTGTGACCGGCTGTCTGTCAGGCTCTGTGTGTGTATTAACAGCAAGCGCCTTGCCCTTTGAATTATTTGGCGCTTGACCTTTCTTAGGAGGGTTACTCCTTTTCTTCTGTTTAGGTTTTGACGAGGAAGGTAATGAAAGATTGACCACTACTGGCGGCTCTGCTCTGGGCATACTTACCCTCCTGGTCTTCTTGCTGTCGAGGTAAAGTATACTGTTCTGAATAACTCTACTTGACCTCTCCTTGACCGTTGCGTATTCCTTGGCGTACCAATCAACTGCTGGCAACGGTTGTTTATCAACCCGCTCTCTGAAAAACTGAGGAAGAACCTCTCCCTCATCATCTGATAAACCTCCCACATCTTCTGACAAGAAAATACAAATCTGCGAGAGAGAGAAGTGGCCGTAACTACGTCTGCGAACCTCGAAGTCATCTGCGCAATTTGCCTAGTAATCCTTATAGAAGGCTCATGAAATATACCTCCAGCAAGGCGAGTTGTGTAATGACCTAAAAGATCATAGGCATGTGCTTCAACAAGATACTTAAGATGATATTTCTCAAGCTCTTGCCCTGCAACTTTGGCATCAACTGCCGTCTTGCACCAATACATTCCAAATTGAATAGGAAAATTGATAGATGGTCTGTGCCTACGGCGTAAAAGACGATGAACATCATGCATCTGTCTCAGGAACTCCTGAAAGATTGTCTTATCTGAAGGATAGCGTGGAAGCATAGCTAGATTTCCTGTAAATCCGTATACTTGGATGTAAGTGTAAGTCGGGAACTGAATAAACCAATCTGCCCAACCATCCATCGCTGCCCTAGCAACTGCCGAGATATGAACGTGCAACTCCCGATCCAAATTCCTCACTGTATAAGTCAGAAAAGCCTCATGAACACGCTTGAAATGACGTTCAGCCCTGGTGAACTCAAGCTGATCATAATATTGATAGACTTTCTGAACACTGAGAATACCCACGTTGTTTAATCCTCAGAATTGACCCTGATAAGCGATCAAGTACACGAGATACGAACACATGTGAAACTCATGGGCAACTAGGAAACCGGTGATTTGTCTGTGGAGAATATCGCTGATGAAGGATGCCCAGTCATAATGCTCTTGCCCAGAAATGATGCGACCGATAATGTAATACATCCAAGGCTGGAAAACATTTGCATGTGCTTGACCTGAGACACGATTTAGGAGTGTAATTAGAATCGCGTACTCATCCTTGTATTCACCACAAACCACATTGTTTGGCAATCTGTTCTTTGCTTGTTTTAACCATCTTTCTGCCATCTTCTTCTGACACTTGTCCACATCAGCGTCAAATGCCTGCTCACACTGCTCCATAGAAATAACCAGACTGTTCGGGTGTTGAGGAATGCCAAAACTTCTTTCAATATCTAAAGGTTTGAGACTGCAAATAACTCGTCCGTCAACTGACACTATCTCACGAGTAGTAGAATTGTAATGCTTAATACAAGCCATCACGAATTCAATACAATGAACGAAGATAGGTATGGAAGCGGCCTCCAATAAGCCAGACTGCTCAATATTTTGAATAATTGAAGTTCTGATTTTAACCAGATCTAGAACTGCTTCTGGCAATACTTTGTTAAGATCTGTCTCAACCAACCTGAGAAAGTCATGAGTAAGGACTGTTTTGGTCCTGTATTCGAGCTGAGTGAACTGCATTCTGAAAATCTCGCCTGTTGACTGTGAACTTGACTATGTTCTAACAAGATTTCTGGAAAGCTAAAAATAGCCTGCAAGAGTTAAAAATAGCCTTTCAAAGAGTTATTTTCAGCGAAAAATATGAGATATGGGTTTTGTCCAGAAAAGGATTCTAAGACAACCCAAAACGTCAGATATGTGAAAATATGACTTCTACTTGATCGTACAAAGAGTTTTCAGTTGAGAAAATTAGTAACTCGAGAACGAATGTTCTGAAGTTAAAAATTCCTGAAAAATCAAGCGCACAATTTTAACTCGAGGAAATTTTATAGAAATGATCCAGATGTTTGAATTTGTCGAATTTGCCAATTTCAGGAACATGCGAATCAAAATCTGAGAGAAATCTGAGAACCAAGGAGGAAAAAGACGTTTTTTTTGTGTTCTTCAATGAAAATTGCCCTTGAATTCTTCAGATTGCTAATAATTGTGAACTTTTAACCTGCAAAAAGATATGTTAGATAAAATCGCCTTTGGAAATTGATGAGGAATTCGCCTTTGATCTGAAAGAATTCGCCTTTGCTTGAAAACCACAAATTTATCTTAAAATTGCGCCTTTGTTCTTTAAGAAAATTCGAATTTGCCTTTTGAAGAAAATACGAATTTTTATTGAAAGTGTGAAAATTCGCCTTTGCCAACTGAAGAATTTGCGAATTTGCATAAGGAATACGCCTTTGATCTTGAGAATTGAATTTACCTTGAAAAATACGAATTTCTCTTAAGATATGAAATTTCTCTTAAGAAATACAAATTTCTCTTGAAGCTTTGTGAATAATAAATGAAGATGGTGCCATGCTTAAATAAGATGAAATTTGCATCAACTTTGACTGCAAGATCTCAAAAACCCTGATTTAAAATAGAAAACCTCTGATTGGTCCCTTCTCAGTTGAACTGCCACTGACTAGAAGTTTGAATTTAAATAAATAAAATATTTATTATGCAAATAGCAAAGGTGCCAAAAATAGAAAATCGCCACTTAATGCTATAATTGCAAAATAAATATTAAATATTCTGAACTTCAGTTGACAATTCGAATGAAGCTTTAGGATTCACCGTTAGACTTCACCGATTCCGAAAAGTCATCTTTTGAGCTCATAGGCGTCCATTTGCTCAAGATATTGCACTTTTTATTAACTTCCTATTTTATAGCTGACGACAAAGTCACGACTGACCATCTTCGACACTGATTTCTAAGTGATTGGATGATGCTGAGATTGAACTGAGATATTCATCGCGAAGCTTGCTGAGCAAAGAGGAAATGTCTGCTGGGAGTCAACACTGCAAAATCCATCATTTGACACCCTGAAAAATTAGGCGCCCTTGATTAAATTCATTTACAGGTTCCATAACCATTTTCCTGAATTGCCATCTGACACTTCAAAGGGCTGCTGACGGCGAACGATGAACCCTGCTGACAGGAAACCAAGTTCACTGCATGATTGGAGACATTCTGCATCCAACGGATATACTCACGACGACTGGAAATTGCATTAAGGGCCTCAAAAATAAAAGTGCCTCTGGCCTTCAGTTGCACTGGCAGCATTTTGACAAAAGTTGAACTGTCAACCAAGCACCCTACTTTGACCTTTGATATTTGGAGCTGGAATGACCCGATTCGAGCCACGTTTGTTCCAACGGATAGCCAGAAGGATTGAGAAGAGAAGTTTCTAGAGGCGACGAAGCAAGAAAACTGCTTCTAAGACCTCAAATAGAAGGGCGCCCATCCCAAGATGGAATAAACGACCAACACTTGGCCATTTTGCGAGTTGTCTTCACCTTTCAACATTTCGCCAAAGACCTCGCACGTACGAGCGACTGCCAAATCCTGGACGCTGATGGCTGGGCTCGTTGAATAGATAAAGTAATTACGCTTGAATCCAGTGAAGACTTCGAAAGCGAACGACCTCATCTGACAGGCCTAAAGGCTAGGCGCCTCTGGACTGTAGAAATACAAAGAAAACCTTGTGCCAGTCCGCCCGTGAAATGACGTACTTGGTAGAAACTCTGCCACGAATGCCCGAAATGTCGGATCGACAAGCAACTTGGTGCGTTGCGGAGCTGGACTAGCGTAGTACTGATGTCAGGAAGACCTCATCTGCAAATTGGACCATCTCAAGGGTTATTTTAAGCAGCGCCCTTGAGCTATACTTGCACTGGAAATGCAAGGAGGAAGCTGAAAGACATGAAAACCCCATTATAAGCTCATCTTCAGATGTCGGCTGCAGGAGCTCTGGGACTCGAACGACTGCGTTTGATAATTCGTTAGACGAGCAGACTAGACGTGAAGAAATTGACTGCATCCATCATCAGAAAAACCAAAATCCAAGCCTCCATCTAGAAGGGCGCCCTCAAGCTACAGGCGCGCTTTTGCTAGAAAAGAACAAGTTTCCGCCATGTAGAATTTTGGGAATTTCAACTTCTGTCGCCATTTGCCGGAGTTACGGGTCTTGGATACCTTCGCTGGATAGCTCGTTGGATAACCAGACCAATTCTGAAGAGATTGACTGTATTCATGAGTATTTTCAACAAGATCTTGACCTCCTTCTAGAAGGGCGCCCCTAGGCTATAGTTGCGCTTTCTTGTTTTTCTCTGAGAAATCCTCATAATTTTAACCTTTAAAATCATCATCTCGATCACTGAAATGACCATGTGTAATGTGAAATGCTGTTGCGAAACGCTCCTCCATCATGAAATGCTCCATTCTGAGTCTCAGCATCAGATTCTGATCAATAAAACTGCCTTTGACTGACAAACTACTGACAAAACTCCATGCTTGATATTGCCCAAAAACTATACTTGACATCATTTTAGCAAGATTTAGACTATTTAAACAAAATGCCTTGATGAAGCAAAAATTTTGGTTTTGGGTACAACACATGGCGGCTTAACCAGGTTCCAATAGATAAATGTAATCATGCTTAAATACTGAAGTTTGCATTGTAAACCTGTAGGTGGTGTTGCTGTCATGAAACAATCAAAGGCATCGTATTATTTGAGTCATTTGTTCATGATCCTAGCAGCATTTGGCATATCATTTTCATTATTAAATTCTGTAGTTTATGTCGCTGCCAGAAATTTGCATTGGAAGGGCCATTTAATGTAATGCCAATCATGGTAATCAGATTATGGAACTTTGCAATCAATATTGAATGAGAAGTTGGAGTTGGAGGATAACTGCAAATTGTTTGTCAAAATGTTTAATAGCTGTACCTTCATTTCAGTCTAGATAGCTGGCATGCTAAGTGTTTGTAAAAATATCTCATGGCTGTAGGTGTGCATTTTGGTTAAGTAGGTCATATATATATGCATTGAAAAGAACAAAACATTTTCATTTCTCTTACAATACAATGTTAGTCAACTCGGCATTCATTTCCAAGCATTCAAACTCATATTTGGCATCAATCAAACAAGAAGAGCCAAACTGAAAAACAAAACTAGCAATATAGAAGGTTGCAAGCAAAGTGTTTGTCAAAATTCCTAAGAAAGAAATTCAGGGAATTTACATCAGATTTGGCAAGGAACATTTCACATTCCCGTCACCCCTTGTGGGCCCTGTATGGTTTCTTCCCTTTGGGTGGTGGTATTAATGAAAGCCGATTTAATATGAATTTTCTTTAGTATTATTAATCTGACATGCTTCATCCAGAACTCTTGAACCATCACATAGAACAGTGCAACAGTCTCAAAGTACTCACAATAAGATTTGCTTCTTCCTTTTGACTCCTTTGACTCCTAGTCAGCTCTAAAGTGTATGGCACTATCTCATAAAGTAGCAGTTAATATTGGAGGGTTGCGAATCATTTATTGGGTATACGACTTCCTTAATACAAGCTACAATTCAAGTGAAGGAAGCACTGGCGGCATAGACAATGAAATAGAAGGCGGCTTCAATAATTAAAACCTGCGACAGCCTTTTAAGTTATCATGGCTAGGCTTGGTGCCTTCCAGTCCCAATTGTTACCTTGGTCATATGTAACTATCAAAATATAGCCTGACTCAATCAATAAAATTGACCCCTTTTACAACAGACAATGGATAATATATTGGTCCAACCACATGAGTTGTATGGCAGCCACTTTGGGTACAGTGGCTTAGGAAATATGTAGCTTCTTTCAATACTCTCATGCTAGGGGAAAGACATCCTCCTCCTTAATATTGAACATTGCCTTCCTGCACTTAGGTTAAATAATATACTTAATCTTCCACAAAACCCTGAAATGGAATGGCTGTCTTTATCAGTTGACATCAATACATATTGATTCATTTATTTCCCTGTTTCCACAACTACATATAATTCCTGAAATTTGTCTCTACAAGAGACTTTACAAATTTTGATAACCTCCACTGTTAATTTCAATGCCAAATCTCAGTGATTCCGCCAATACCAGCTAGGGTGGATTATCTCACCACTGAAACTGATCTTATTTTAGAGGGTTTCCATCCTTCAAAAGGTTGTGGTGAACTTTGTTCAACTAGAAATTACTTGATCTCAACCAAAAACAAGCATAAACCGAAAATGAACTCCAAAAATACTTTTATTTCTTCTTCTGTAACTCCTCACCACCTTTTCTTGAAATCCTCCTTAATTCTTATAAAGAATTAATACTTATCTCACACAAAGGTGACAATAATTTAATTAACTTTTTTTTTACAGTGCTTTAGTTTAAAATAATTAATTTATTTCAGTTTTGCTCACATTTAAAACAATTAATTTAGGTTGCCTTTTTGATTTATGCTTTTTTAACAACTTAAAACTTAATTATTTAATTAATAAATATTTCCCACACAACCAACTAGAAATGTAGAAAATACAGAACCCGATCAGGAGTGATATCTGAAGGTGCTAGGATGCAGAAACTCATCGGAAATATCAAACAACCCCTCTAGTGATCACCGCAAAACCTAAACTAAATATGATGCTGACGTAACCAAAAATAGGGACATTACATTTTGTAGCTATATTTTTTTCAAAAATTTGAGTGTTTTATAAGGTGTTGATATTTGCCAAGTACTCTTTAAGTCCGAGTTTGCGAAATATGGTGCAAGTTTGCGAACTATGGTTAAGACAATGCATATAGAAGGGAAAGATATTAAAGATATCTAGTAGATAGCAACATGCATAATTGATGGCATCTAACCTAATTTTGAGGGCTCTCTTTAATGGGATAGCACATTTGAAGCAAACTTTGGCAATTGGCAAGTGGTTGATGACCATGACCTTGTGGGGAAAATGTGTGCAACAATCTGCCATCTTGTGTGATGTGTACTTGCCATTTCTATGTTGCCTTCTAAAGTGCATGATTGCCCCATGAAATTTGTTAGGGTACTAGAAAAGCAATGTGCCATGATATAAGTAAGAGCTTTAAGCTTGTGCATCAACTCTATTGCATCATAGCCATGCCATACTTCAATGAGATTGAGAATCCTATTGAGTACTGCAACAAAATCTAGCAATTCTTCCCCAAAGAGCTTGTGTAACGACCTGTTCCTTGCGTAAATTAAAGCTTTCCAATTCTCACTTAAAACATGTAAAGGTAACAAGTAACAAAGATAATACAATAAAGTTCTTCCTTTCTTTATTGATAAATACGTACAAGTTACAATATGTTTCCTCATGAATTTCATTTTCATTGCAAATATAAATCAGAGTTCAAAAGTAATACAGTTACATACATAGCTCGTAAGCTTTTGCACAAATAGAAGTAAGAAGGTCCAGGAGTCCGTCCTTTCAAATCTTGGTACATTGGCCGCTTGCTGTGGAGGAGAAACATCACTCAGGCGCTTTTCCGCCAACCACGGACTTATAATGCGGTCCCCCGCACGATCATTTCACAATGAACGACCCTCCTTTTGAAGAAGAGATTGGTAGGGTATCCTTTAACGATTACCAACTGAGCATAGTGTTGTGTCCTACACAACTAGAACCTTGCTATTTCACAATCTCGATCTAGTACTCAGATCACAATGAACTGACAGTGTAGTCTCAACTATCTCACACCTAGGTGGATGTCGTACCTTTCACTACTTTGGCCAAAGTATTCTCATTCAGTACTTCGAATGAAGGTCATCTATCATAAACACTACTCAGGGCCGATTTGACTTGAGGCTTCCTTACTCTACGCATAGGTTTTATCCTTCAATGGGTAAATCTGTCACCCCAGATATCCTACAATCATACGAACCTACTCGGAATGAAACAATCTACAAGTGTCTTGTATCAATTCTCCTAATTAGGAAATCTTTATCCTAGGAGTACTTAGCTTGTCTCGGTTATCCTAATAACTTTAAGCTAAAAGACTTTACTTGATTCTGCCTTCATCTCGATCCTAGTAGATAATAAGTACATCTACGTATTCTCCATATACAGAGATCATACACAACATGCAAAAGTCATTCAAAACGCAATTAAATCCCTCCCTTTTATCTTTTTCCATTATTTCTTTTAATGTAAGATAAGTAAATTAATCCCCTAAGCTCTGCACTCATATATTCCCTTTTCCACAATCCCTTAATCATTGAATCCCTATATACTCCTCATATGGAGTTCATATATAATTCTCACTTTAATGCAAAACACACACTTATGCTATCAGGTATACACTTCGGAAAACATGCATAGCTATTCCTTAAGGTAATTTACTTACATGGTGCAACATAGAACCATTTCTTGTTTATCTTAACTGAAGTATTGAACTCAATGCAATTCCCTAACTATGCACATTCAGTATTTACTCTTTTAGATATATATCAAGAAATACGCTCTAGAACATGAAAGAAGAAATAGCATGCCTGGTATATGCCTTTTCCCTTTTGAGGATGACCTTGAATGTGTTTGCAGCTCCTCAGACCTCCAACAAAAGACTTCCAGTACTCTCAGACCAGTCTCAAACTCTTCCTCAGAAATTAATCACTTGCTACAGCTGGAAAGTAATCTCAACTTCTTACTGTGAACTTAGAAATGGTGAAGATAATAACAGAGGATGTCTCTCAGCAAATAGTGAAATATGCTCTCAGAAAATATGAAAAGCTTCTCTCAGCAATAATAAAACTCACTCACAGCTAAAGAGAATCACTCAGAAAATATTTTTGAACTCTTAAAATGAGAGCAAACTTCGAATTATAAACTGTGTTATAGAATGAACAGGGACGGCTCAATATACTAAACTCAGATTGCTCAATGCGTGTATCAATGAATGGAAGGGCGTGTATATTTATATACTCGAAATGCAACAGTTTTCCACTTAAGAAGGCATGTGGATTGACAACAAGTGCCCAGAGTTAATCAAAATGATACATGGCGGATTCTCAAACCCTTAGTCATTAAAAATAGAGATGAATCGACTTCCTTTTAAGCCAACAAATTAAGAATTTTTCAACTCTAATCTTCAAAACCGTCACACGTTTTCTTTTGGCCAGTCGCATGAAAATGAATGACTTATTCTTTTTAGGTCAAGGTTAAAAAGCTTCCACGTTGCCATTTTGAGCCATGAGATCAGCATTCAGTTATTTCACAAGCTAGGTCGCAGCCCATGCACGAACCAGACACGTTTTTACCAGGCGCACGATTCCTCCAGTTTGTTTTCATGAGCTTTTCAAGGAAAAACGTGTTTTCTTCCTTTTCAAATGTTTATTAAAAACAAATTCGACTTTACACTATATGAAGTGTTTGATATTTCAAATATTTATCTCTCTTAATATTTCGATTTTCCATAGTTCAAAATCGAAATATTTCATCATTTAAATCCTTTATTTGTGTTCAATTTGTATTCTATTGAATATTTTTGTGTCCATTACATTTACATAATTCACATTTCAATATTATTCATTTATATATTTTATCAAATATGTATTACAATTAAGTGTAATATTTTTAAATATATAAATATATATATATTTTCCGACATTATATCGTGATGTATATATATATATTTATATATATGTAAATATTACCTTAATATTAGTACATATATTTTAAAAATATAAATATATAATATATTTACATAGGTATTTATGTATTTATGTATATATATCCATAAATATAATCACATTGTTAATATATACATTTATACATAAATATAAATGTAAATTTACTTAGGCAATAATATTAAATATTATTTTCACTACAGATATCAGGCGGATTGTGTACCTATAAATATACCTGTGTATACGTATGTATGCGTACATACATGTCGACACATGTGTATGAGCATATCCGTCTGCTTAACGTACACATGTATTGATATGTCTGTACATTTCAATACGTGTTCACAATGTATAGATGTATGTGCGTTCCCAATCAATCATTAACACATAACTTTCACATCATTCATACTTGGGTCATGGTATAGCAAGTCTGACGTTAAACAATCACATCTCCTAAAGCATAAAGAAGTGAATTCAGAACCTTAATGTCAATAAACAAGCCTATGGATGACTTACCCTTAGCTCAACAAACAGACTTGGCTTACTCAATCTATAGTATGTGTGTGTATGCTCAATTTGGTAATCGTTACTGTTTACCCCACCAAGTTCCTCCCCGAATGATGTCTCTCCTCTGTCCGGAGGAACAGTCTTCATACCTGCACACCATGACATGACATCGGCGGTCATATGCTCATAACAAAGCAGAATACATGAAACATTTCAAAAATTAGATTATTCACAAATCAATAACGTTCTATTCTCCTTTATGCAGTATTTCACCAAGAATAACATCAAATGAAACAACATTCATATTGAAAACAAGGTACAAGCATCATTAATTCCCCTCCAGAATTCACATTTACTCAATCTAGTGATGGTAAATTGTAACGTCACAATTTGGGATGTAACAGCTTGCTTGTTTCGCCACCATTCCATACACTCTTCAACATATTCATACTTGGTGGTGGGTTGGACATCAATCTTTAATCAACACTTGATCAATGCTCCACACATTGTTTCTCTTTCAATTTCTTGCAACGAGAGTGCAACACGCTCTTTGCTACAGTGGAAAGACCTCTACTAGGTTGCGTGTTGCAATGTGTGGGTATTTAGGGCCCAATTGTGTCAAAATTTCTGGTCAATTACATCGATACATAGATTTGCAAATACTTCAGGTGGCTTTGCACTCCCTTAGTATGCGTAGAACAAATTTCGTTGGCAGACAACTTCTTTGGGTCAACTAAAGGAAAACCTTGTGCACACTTTTAGCTTTATGAATCCCATATTGGACTTGATTGGACACTTAACGAGATGAAATTTATGCTATTTAGTAACCAACCCAAATATATTAGTTCGGTTCATGCATTAATTAGTGGTAAGGACTTGGGGAGCAGGCTCTTAGTTGCTTCTAGGCGGAATACAGTGGCACCTCTCTTATTCAACAATGCAGGAGGAACTAATAGAGAATGATGTATTGTGCATGTAATGTCCCTTGCTGATTCTGATATAAATTTTCAGTTTTCAACGCTTGGACATTTCTTGAAACAGTTAGCTTGTAAACTTGTCCTTGGCTGGTTAATGATTTCTGTTTGTTTCCTCCCTTTGATATTATAATGAAATGCATTAAAGTCTTAACTAAACCAAGCCAAATAGACTTCAATTGTTATGAGGATGCAATGCAAGTACTTTCAGACCTCTCCTTGAAAAACTTATGACTGAAACTTAGTCAATTATGCATCACCAACACTCAAGGAATTCTGACAAACGCTTAGCTTGCACTAACTAAGCCTTAAGATAATGCAAGAGACCCTATGGTTTTACCAGCAATATAATGACAGAGAAATACATGCAAATGTGCAGTTACAGCCATGATACATTTTGTCAAACAGTTTGGGAGCAACCTCCAAAATCCATAAATTGTTTACACTGAAGCTACAATGATTACAACTTGCCAAAGATGTACAATACTATTCATTCCCATAACTCCGATGTGTTGTACCCAAACCAAAATTTTTGCTTCATCAAGGCATTTTGCATTAAAAAGATTAAACCTTGCTAATTTGTTGTAAAACACAGTTTTGGGCAATGTCAAGCATGGAGTTTTTGTCAATAGTTTGTCAGTCAAAGTCAGTTATATTGGTCAAAACCTGAAGCAGAGACTCAAAATGGAGCTTTTCACAATGGAGGAGCATCTCACGACGGCATTTCACATTGTACACGGTCATTTCAATGATCGAAATAGAGTTTTTCAGTGATCAATATACGAAGATTTTTCAAAGGAAAATTCACAAAGTGCAAGTATAGCTCAGGGGCGCCCAACTTGTTGGAGGTTAAGATCTTGCTGAAAGTGCTCAAGCATACAGTCAATCTCTTCAGAATCAGTCTGGCTATCCGTTAAGCTATCCAGCTTAACTTTCCGAGACCCACAGCTCCGGCAAATAACGACAGAAGTTAAAATCCCTAAATTTTAGGAGATGGAAATTTGTCATTTTCAGGCAAAAGCGCGCCTCTAGCCTGAGGGCGCCCATTTCAAGGCAGGGGTAAAACTCGTCAGTTTCGATGCCGAAGACAGTCAATTCGTTCACAGCTAGTCTGCTTATCCGACGAGATATCAAGCGCAGTCATCCGACTCTGATTCGGTAATGATGCGTCAAAATCGACTTAAAATAGAGTTTTCATGTTTTTGGCTTCTCCGTATACCCAGTGCAAGTACAAGCGGCGGCTGACACGAGACCTCTCGGATAGCAATATTTGCGAGATAAAGTCTTCACGACATCAGTAGTATTCTTGCCTAGCTCCGCGATGCATCATTCAGCTTGTCGATCCGACGTTCCTGGTGGTCGTGGCGGAGATTCTACTAAGCACGTAATTTTACAGGCGGAACCAACAAGCGTTTCGGTACATTTTTCGCATAGTCTTAAGGCGCTAGCCTTTTGGTACGATAGAATGAAGCCCGTTCGCGTTCGAAGTCTTCCGCAATTTTGGCGTAATCAATTTATCTTCTCCAGCGAAATCTGTTGTCGGCCTTGACATTTGGCGATCGCTCGTGCGTCGAGGTCTTTGGTATCATACTACAAAGTGAAGGCGTCGAAAAATGACTAAGTCACGGAATGGTAATTTTATTTCATCGCGGAGTTTTTGAGTCTTAGAAGCGATTTTCTTCGTCACCTCGATGGCTTTTCTTCAAGGCCCTCTGTTTGTCCCGTTAAAACGAGATAGCAGCTTGATCAGGTCATCGGCTCGGGATATCAACTGTCAAAATATGGTATTTTGATGACGTTTGATTTTCGTCGAAATGACAAAAGTGCAACCTTGAGCCAGGGGCGCTTTTCTTTTTGAGGCCCTTAACACAGCTTTCAGCTGTCGTGCATATAGTCGTTGGATGCAGAATATCTCCAGTCATGCAGTGAGCTTCGTCTCATATCAGCAGGGTTCACCATTCACCGTCAGCAGCCGTTTGAAGTGTCAGATGGCAGTTTAGGAAAATGGCTGTCTGGAACCCGTAAAGCAATTTAATCAAATGCGCCTAATTTTTCAAGGATCAAACGATGGATTTTGCAGTTGTGTCTCCCAGCAGACATTTTCTTCCTTGTTCAGTAGGCTTTCCGTTGATTATCTCGATCAGTCTCAGCATCACCCGATCCGGAAATCAGTGTCGAAGTTGGCCAGTCGCGACAGTGCTGTCAGCTATAAAATAGGGATTTAATCAAAAATGAAGTATCTTGAGCAAATGGACGCCTATATGCTCAAGTGATGACTTTTCGAAGTCGTGGAAGCATGACGATGAATCTCAGAGCTTCAACCAGTTTGTCAACTGAAGTTCAGAATATGTCTATTTTTAGCGCCATTGCATGATAATAATTATTTTATTATTATTTTCAAATTTGAACTTCCAGTCAGTGGCAGTGGAACTGAAAGGCAGCCAATCAGAGGATTTCTATTCTTGTCAGGGTTTTGAGTTCTTGCAGTTATCAAATTGGTGCGAGTTTCTTCTTGTTTAACATGGCGCATTCTTCATTGTTATTCACAGAGCTTTCAAAGGAAATTCGATTTCATTGAGAGTAAATTCAATCTTAAGTGAATTCGTATTTTTCAAAAGCAAGTTTATGTTTTCAAAGGGGAAATCGAAGTTTATTAATTTTCAAGACAAACTTCAAAGCAATTCGTATTTCTTCAAGAAGAGAAGGCGTGCATCTTTAAGGGAATTCATAGTAGCGAAATTTGCAAGTTCTTCAGAAGACAAGTTCTTCAATTCTCAAAGGCGAATTTTGTCAAAGGAAAATTCATAATTTTGAAGCAAAATTCGTTTTTCTTCAAGGCAAAGGCGTATTTTCAAGCAAAATTCATTTTTCTTCATTCACAAGGCGTATTTTCAAGGGAGATTCGTATTTCTCAAACAAAGGCAGATTTCTTATCTATTTGCAAAGGCGATTTCTCCAATCACATTCTTTTGCAGGTTAAAGTTCACAGTTCTCAGCAATTTGAAGAATTCAAGGGCGATTTTCACAGAAAAAGAGCATCATAAAAACGTCTTTTTCATCCTTCAATCTCAGATTTCTCTTAGATTTCAATTCGCATGTTCCTGAAATTGGCGAAATTCGACAAGTCTCAGCATCTGGATCATTTCTATATAGCTTCCTCGAATTAAAATCGTGCGTTTGATTTTTCAGGAATTTTTAACTCCAGAGCATTCGTTCTCGAGTTTCTAATTTTCTCAACTGAAAAGTCTTTGCATGGTCGAGTAGAAGTTAGATTTTCGCATTTCTGACGTTCTGGGTTGTCTTAGAATCTTCTTCTGGACAAAACCCATATCTCAGATTTTTCGCCGAAAATAAATCTTCGAAAGGCTATTTTTAGCTTCAGCAGGTTATTTTTAGCTCTCAGAAATGTTGTCAGAATATAGCCGTGTTCACAGTCAACAGCGAGTTTTTCAGAGTACAATACACACAGATTGAATTCAAGACCAAATCGGTTTTAATTCATGACTTCATCAGAAAAGCTGAGACTGATTTGTATCAAGCTGTAGAAGAGATGTTGGCTAAACACTTCAGTTACGGAGCCGCCAAAGTTACCAGTCAGTGAAATGCTGGTTGAGTGTGCAAAGATTGCAAAGATTGCTCAAGTTGCTGACATTCAGATGCTGATGCAGTTGACAGCCTCGTTGAGGGATTGGTTGCTCGAGATCACAACCAGTAGACTTCAGTTTCTCACCTCTCAGGATAGACATTATACACAGGAGTTAACTTGGCGTTACCCTTTCAAGTTAACTGGCTGTCTCACCTCATGCATGTCTATTCTGAGATTCATCTTGTTTACTTGGAGTTTTATTTAGGGTTTTACGTTAACTGATGATAGTCTTCCAGTTAACTTGTGTTCAATAAGGACGTGCATGCTCGCACAATTGTCCATTTTTAGATTAGATGTTTCAGTCAAACTGAGGGTAGTTTCCCAGTTGACTGTATAGTTTACTTAATTAGGGTTTGGCGCATTGCTTGCATGCATTGCAGGAACTATAGATGACTCAAGGTGATTTTAGGGTTCCCTACACCTTGATGTATATAAATAAGAGCTTACGCTCATTTGTAAATAACTTTTGCTTGAGAGAGAAATATATGCTGTGCCCACCTTGCCCTCAATATTGCTCTTTTTCGTATTTGTTCATGTGTCTTCACTATTGCAATTGATTGTTATACCACATAGGGTTTCGAAAGATTGTGATGCTGAATTCTTTCCATAGATTAGATATATCTGTTTGAACATCTTTATCATTGAAATCAATTGTTATACCACCTAGGGTTCCAAAAGATTAAGGTGATAAGGCTGTTTTGTGTTAATTTACCATTGTGATCGATCGTTATACCACCTAGGGTTTCGAGAAGTTGCAGCGATAAATCTGTTTTGTGAATCTTTATCAATATAATTGAAGGTTATACCACCTAGGGTTTCGTGAGATTATAAAGATAAAGGCTGTTTTGTGAAGGCTTTGCTGATTCGATCAAGTGTTATACCACCTAGGGTTTCGTAAGATCGTCTTAGTAAATTCTTAAATCTGTTGTGCCCAATAAGTTGGTTTAGATTGAGATGATAGTTGTGCCACCTTGCCTTCAAGTAGAGAGTCTAAACCCGCTTATCGTCAGATAGTCATCCCTGCTCCATTTCCTCATGCTCTGTTTTCTTGAGGAAACTGGATAGATTTAAAGTAGTTAGCTTAGTTGTAGTTAATGATCTGCGAAACCAGAAAATCCTTAGCTGCAACGTTCTTGGTTTTCTTAACCTTGTGCCTCTTCCAGCTGAGAACAAAAAGATAGGACTTAGATTACTTTTCTTTTCATGCATTCCAGCACAACGAGGGAGCTTCCCCTCCTAATTTGAAGAGCACTCATTGCGTAGTGTACATAGCTGTCCGTACAAACCTGCACTCCAGAGGTGTTAGATTTTACGCCAACAGTTTTCTGGCGCCCACCGTGGGGCACGAGGCAAGAAAACTTCAAGAAAAGCTAAACGCTTTTATTTCACGGGAATGATTACACTCTGGCATCCGATTGCATGATTCACACAGAAGCAATGGATGATAACAACAACAATGCTGACAGGCGACGTCCACCCCCATTACCTTGGGGTAATAACATTGGACCTTTGGCTTTTGAGGTAAATCATGAGTTACCTAAAGGGTCAAGGAAGCGTTTTCCTCGGTTTCACGGCGATGGAACTCAGCACCCGGAGGACCATTTTTCTGCGTTCACAACGGCTTGCGCCGTCTTGCACGTGGAGCATGAAGACATCGCGGTGCGTCTCTTTGTCGAGACTCTTGTGGGAAATGCTGCCGACTGGTTCAATCACTTGGCGCCAAGCAGTATCACAAGTTGGGCAACTATGAGCGAGAAGTTTTTGGCGAGATTCAAGCCCGTTGAAGACAATCATATGTTGTTTGCCCAGCTCACAAATTCAAAGATGGAGCACAAAGAACACATGAGGGATTTTGTAGCAAGATTTAATCGTCTTGTTACAAGAATTTCTTCTACATTCGATCCATCACCGGAGATTCTGATAAGCTGTTTCATAAATGCTCTTCCATCAGAGATAGCCTTCTTCCTCAAGACGGCCAAAGCAACAGAGTTGAAGAGTGCACAAGAACGCGCCATTGAGTTGGAGGATAATATGATCACTTCCGGCTTGATGAAAACAGATTCCATCAGATCTCCAGTTCAACAACCGTACCAGCCAAAGAGAGAATATCTTCAGCCACGGTTGTCAACATCTCCACCAAGATCAATAATTGAGGCTACACACAGTGTAGTATTTTGTCCTTTCCATGACACTGATGAACATACCGGATCCACATGTCCAGAGAACCTAAGAATGATCCAAATCATGGGATACACTGACGCTGCTCCCAGTTCTAGTTTTGTACCAATACCAAGTTCGAAGGTTGTTTTTTCACAGACGGACAACTTCGATGGCGACTCCGCAGCGGGATACTTTGATAAAGAACCCGCAAATCAAGAAGAAGAAGAATATCGTCAGTACACTCCTCCTGTGTTTACATGTGATCAACACTTCAAAGCACAGAAAGAAGAAGAAGAAAGGCGGAAATCAAACGAAGAGGGTGAAGAAGTGCCTCTCACTTCTAAACCCAAATCTTCACATGTGATTACTATACCAGTTGCTCAAGAGACGTCTTCAGCAAATTTTGACATCGTAGCTTCCATGATGAAGACCAAGGTACAAATCTCGCAACTGGAATATCTTCAGGATCATCCAGAAGAATTAGATCAGATTCTCAAGGTCGCAAAGAAGCAGGCTGTGTTCAAGTCATCTGTTCCAACAGGAGCAAAGCCTGAAACGGGTCCTGGTAATTGTGTAACTCTGTCAGAAATAAAAGTTAAAGACCAGAACATTTCTTGTTCTGAAAAGAGGCCAACAGAGGAGACAAAGTCATGGACAATACAGTTCGATGGAGATTGTTCAACAACATTTTTAGAAGAAGGGGAATTGATCATATCCCCTAAAGGACAGTTGCACTCATCTATGCAACTGGAATTCAGTGACGCTGAAAAAGAGGTGCTTTTGCAAGGCCTCAAAGATGCCGAAGACATGGGAATCAAATTCCTATGTGTTAAAGGTGATGTAGAGCTGATCAATGAGCCAGTTAAAGGATATTATCAGATCAGAAAAGATCACCTACGGCATTACAGAAATCGAGTTTGGAACTCGATTGACTGGTTTGAAGAATTTGACATCCCAAGGATGGACTATAACAGAACTAATGTCTCAGGAGTATCAGTGTTCCCATTTGCATCATATTCTAACGTTTGTCAGAGTACTTTTGCATGGATATACGAATACCTGAGAATCTTCATCCCAGAAGGATTACCTCCTGCAATTCCCATCAGAAGAGAAGTCAAGCCTTTCAGGCAGAAACGACATCAGTGGGAGGCTCTTCTCGCTGCTATCCAGCAGACAATATTCAAAGCACTTCATCTATTCGGGGGTGGAGTTAGTTTTCTTTAAGTAATTTTTATGCTTTAACGTTATGTCGTATTGTATTTCCCCGTTTCGTGACGTTTTGTCGTGTTTTAGGTGATTTAGGTAGTCTTGTTTAGGTGATTTTTAGGTTAGGTTTTTAGGAAACTCCAAAGTTTTAGGTGAATAGGGAAAAGTCCTGACTCCAATGCCCAAATTATAAAACACTGGTCTACTTAACACTGAGATTCTTAGGTTCTCCTATGCCGTAGGTATCCGACATGGTCACCAGACGGAGCCTAATGTTGTACCCAAACCAAAATTTTTGCTTCATCAAGGCATTTTGCATTAAAAAGATTAAACCTTGCTAATTTGTTGTAAAACACAGTTTTGGGCAATGTCAAGCATGGAGTTTTTGTCAATAGTTTGTCAGTCAAAGTCAGTTATATTGGTCAAAACCTGAAGCAGAGACTCAAAATGGAGCTTTTCACAATGGAGGAGCATCTCACGACGGCATTTCACATTGTACACGGTCATTTCAATGATCGAAATAGAGTTTTTCAGTGATCAATATACGAAGATTTTTCAAAGGAAAATTCACAAAGTGCAAGTATAGCTCAGGGGCGCCCAACTTGTTGGAGGTTAAGATCTTGCTGAAAGTGCTCAAGCATACAGTCAATCTCTTCAGAATCAGTCTGGCTATCCGTTAAGCTATCCAGCTTAACTTTCCGAGACCCACAGCTCCGGCAAATAACGACAGAAGTTAAAATCCCTAAATTTTAGGAGATGGAAATTTGTCATTTTCAGGCAAAAGCGCGCCTCTAGCCTGAGGGCGCCCATTTCAAGGCAGGGGTAAAACTCGTCAGTTTCGATGCCGAAGACAGTCAATTCGTTCACAACTAGTCTGCTTATCCGACGAGATATCAAGCGCAGTCATCCGACTCTCAGAGTTCAGGCGGCAGTCGTCCAAAGATCAGCTTAAAATGGAGTTTTCATGTTTTTGAGCTTCTCCGTATATGCCCAGTGCAAGTACAAGCCAGGGGCGCTGGCTTAAAGGACCTCTCAGATGGCAATATTTGCAGACAAAGTCTTCACGACATCAGTAGTATTCTTGCCTAGCTCCGCGATGCATCATTCAGCTTGTCGATTCGACGTTCCTGGTGGTCGTGGCGGAGATTCTACTAAGCACGTAATTTTACGGGCGGAACCAACAAATGGTTTTCAGTACATTTTCATAGTCTTAAGGCGCCTAGCCTTTAGGCTGGTCAGATGAGCCCGTTCGCGTTCGAAGTCTTCACGAATTTTGAGCGTAATCAATTTATCTTCTCAACGAGCACAGCCGTCAGCCTTCAGCATTTGGCAGTCGCTCGTGCGTGCGAGGTCTTTGGTATCATACTACAAAGTGAAGACGTCTGAAAAATGACTAAGTCTGGGAGCGGTAATTTTATTTAAAATACGCACTGGAGTTTTTGAGGTCTTAGAAGCAGTTTTCTTGCCTCGTCACCTCCAGTGACTTCTCTTAAGGGCCCTCCTGGTTGTCCGTTAAAACAGATAATGCCTGAATCGGGTCATCCCAGCTCCAGATATCAACTGTCAAAGTAGGGTGTTTTTGATGATGTTTGATTTTCGTCAAAATGACAAAAGTGCAACCCAGCAGGCGAGCTTTTTCTTTTAGGGCTATAACACAGCGCAGCATCGTGGATCTGACCGTTGGATCGCGAGAATATCTCGATCCTTGTAGTGAGCTTAGTCGTGTCGGCCGGGGTTCACCATTCACTTGCGTCGGTGACGTTTGGAGAATAGGATGGCGGTTTAGAGGAAATGGCCAAGTCACGGAACGAGTAAAACAATTTAATCAAGTCGCTAATTTTTCAAAGAGGATCAAGCGATGGATTTTGCGGTTGTGTCTCAGCCGGACATTTTCTTCCTTGTTGATGGAAACTTTCGTTTGAATTTATCTCGAGATCGATCCTGACATCCTTTCGATCATCAGGAATCGATTAATGAAGTTGGCCCGGTCAGCGGCTTGATCTTTGTCGGCTATAAAATAGGGATTTGTCAAAATGAAGTATCTTGAGCAAATGGACGCCTATATGCTCAAGTGATGACTTTTCGAAGTCGTGGAAGCATGACGATGAATCTCAGAGCTTCAACCAGTTTGTCAACTGAAGTTCAGAATATGTCTATTTTTAGCGCCATTGCATGATAATAATTATTTTATTATTATTTTCAAATTTGAACTTCCAGTCAGTGGCAGTGGAACTGAAAGGCAGCCAATCAGAGGATTTCTATTCTTGTCAGGGATTTGAGTTCTTGCAGTTATCAAATTGGTGCGAGTTTCTTCTTGTTTAACATGGCGCATTCTTCATTGTTATTCACAGAGCTTTCAAAGGAAATTCGATTTCATTGAGAGTAAATTCAATCTTAAGTGAATTCGTATTTTTCAAAATCAAGTTTATGTTTTCAAAGGGGAAATCGAAGTTTATTAATTTTCAAGACAAACTTCAAAGCAATTCGTATTTCTTCAAGAAGAGAAGGCGTGCATCTTTAAGGGAATTCATAGTAGCGAAATTTGCAAGTTCTTCAAAGACAAGTTCTTCAATTCTCAAAGGCGAATTTTGTCAAAGGAAAATTCATAATTTTGAAGCAAAATTCGTTTTTCTTCAAGGCAAAGGCGTATTTTCAAGCAAAATTCATTTTTCTTCATTCACAAGGCGTATTTTCAAGGGAGATTCGTATTTCTCAAACAAAGGCAGATTTCTTATCTATTTGCAAAGGCGATTTCTCCAATCACATTCTTTTGCGGGTTAAAAGTTCACGATTGTCAGCAATTTGAAGAATTCAAGGGCGATTTTCCGCGAGAAAAAGGCATCATAAAAGCGTCTTTTCATCCTTCAATCTCAGTTTCTCTTAGATTCAATTAGCATGTTCACGAGTGGCGAAATTCGATGGGGTCGTATCACGGATCCATTTCTATATGGCTTCCTCGAATTAAAATGGAATGCGTTTGATTTTTCGAGAATTTTAACTCCAGAGCATTCGTTCTTGAGTTTCTAATTTTCTCAACTGAAAAGTCTTTGCATGGTCGAGTAGAAGTTAGATTTTCGCATTTCTGACATTCTGGGTTGTCTTAGAATCTTCTTCTGGACAAAACCCATATCTCAGATTTTCGCCGAAAATAACTCTTTGAAAGGCTATTTTTAGCTTGACGGAGTTATTTTAGCTCTCCGAGAGAATGTTGTCGAGAGGAATATGGCCGTGTTCGATCCAGCGGTAGAGTTTTTGAGTACAATACCTGCGAGATTGAATTCAAGACCAAATGGGTTTAATTTCATGACTTCATCGAAAAATTTGAGGCGGTTGTATCCAAAATTTTGTAGAAGAGATGTTGGCTAACACTTCAGTTACGGAGCCGCCAAAGTTGCCAGTCAGTGAAATGCTGGTTGAGTGTGCAAAGATTGCAAAGATTGCTCAAGTTGCTGACATTCAAATGCTGATGCAGTTGACAGCCTCGTTGAGGGATTGGTTGCTCGAGATCACGACCAGTAGACTTCAGTTTCTCACCTCTCAGGATAGACATTATACACAGGAGTTAACTTGGCGTTACCCTTTCAAGTTAGCTGGCTGTCTCACCTCATGCATGTCTATTCCGAGATTCATCTTGTTTACTTGGAGTTTTATTTAGGGTTTTACGTTAACTGATGATAGTCTTCCAGTTAACTTGTGTTCAATAAGGACGTGCATGCTCGCACAATTGTCCATTTTTAGATTAGCTGTTTCAGTCAAACTGAGGGTAGTTTCAGTTAGTACGTATAGTTCTTCATTAGGGTTTGGCAGCAAATCTTGCATGCATTGCAAGAACTGTAGATGACTCAAAGGTGATTTTAGGGTTCCCTACACCTTGATGTATATAAATAAGAGCTTTTGCTCATTTGTAAATAACTTTTGCTTGAGAGAGAAATATATGCTGTGCCCACCTTGCCCTCAATATTGCTCTTTTTCGTATTTGTTCATGTGTCTTCCCTATTGCAATTGATTGTTATACCACATAGGGTTTCGAAAGATTGTGATGCTGAATTCTTTCCATAGATTAGATATATCTGTTTGAACATCTTTATCATTGAAATCAATTGTTATACCACCTAGGGTTCCAAAAGATTAAGGTGATAAGGCTGTTTTGTGTTAATTTACTGTTGTGATCGATCGTTATACCACCTAGGGTTTCGAGAAGTTGCAGCAATAAATCTGTTTTTGTGAATCTTTATCAATATAATTGAAGGTTATACCACCTAGGGTTTCGTGAGATTATAAAGATAAAGGCTGTTTTGTGAAGGCTTTGCTGATTCGATCAAGTGTTATACCACCTAGGGTTTAGTAAGATCGTCTTAGTAAATTCTTAAATCTGTTGTGCCCAATAAGTTGGTTTAGATTGAGATGATAGTTGTGCCACCTTGCCTTCAAGTAGAGAGTCTAAACCCGCTTATGGAATCAATTAAGTCATCTGCTCCATTTCCTCATGCTCTGTTTTCTTGAGGAAACTGGATAGATTTAAAGTAGTTAGCTTAGTTGTAGTTAATGATCTGCGAAACCAGAAAATCCTTAGCTGCAACGTTCTTGGTTTTCTTAACCTTGTGCCTCTTCGCTGAGAACAAAAAGATAGGACTTAGATTACTTTTCTTTTCATGCATTCCAGCACAACGAGGGAGCTTCCCCTCCTAATTTGAAGAGCACTCATTGCGTAGTGTACATAGCTGTCCGTACAAACCTGCACTCCAGAGGTGTTAGATTTTACGCCAACACGATGCATATTCAGATGTGTTTACAATCTGCTGGGGCAGCAATATCTATAAGCAAACTATATCAGACTTCTCTACCAATGCAAAATACAAGCTGCTTGACAGCGATTTCCTCTAAGAGAGTAATTTGTAGATTACAAGATGCTATCCAATACAATTACTAATATGACAGTGTCTATTTTTCAACTGAATGCGAATATATGCAAACAACATACAAATTTTGAATATCAAATGAAACTTGGGAATATTGCCATGTTCGATGAAGATGCAGCCACATGTACTAATCGATAACTCCTTAAATATTTTCCTCCTTAATCCTTGTTGGCAACGATTCTACTCCTAGCTACTGGTCGTCACTTCTCATCACAAGATTGTATTTTTTATTGGCTTCGAACGTTTTTCTGTCTTGTTATATCAGCTCCTTAGCAATGACGTGGTCTCCTTTATAGTTTGTCTTTTCTTCAGCTTATTCCACTTTGTCTTATCTGGTGATGCTAACTCAATGAGAAACTTTTGATGGCTTGATTTAGTCTTCCACGTCCTTTCCCAAGTTCACCTTTCCTAACAAATGCGTTTATGCTTGCATTTGCCTGATACTTCCAAAGTCAATCATTGATCCAATGACTTGTCTTATTATTGCCTTGTGAGCAGTTTGATTGTCTTTTCCTAAAACTTCTAATCGATTATTTCCAAATCAATTATTTCCTCCTTATAATCTTTGTCTTATTTGATAGGTCAAATTGTCTCTTTTGAGTACTCTTGGAAATAATAATAATCGATTTCACCAACTGAATGATCAAGCTTCTTGCAATAAAAAAGATTTTTTCTTGTGCCTTCCCAAATTTGGTAGGAGACCATTAAATTTGAGAATAATATCGAACCAGCAATGGATCACAACAATACATCAATTGTTGTGCCAAATGAGATGATCTTTGCAACAATAATCCAACTACTGCAAATCTCCAAACAATAGTTGCAATAATAAACTAGTTGCTACAACTCAGGAATGCAATAATAACCTAGCTATTGCATTCAATCAACTAAGGCAATAATACATCAGCTATTGCACCTTTCAAATCTTTTCAATGAAGCACAGGTAGAAACCCTGAATGGATTTCTCAACTATCCCAGCTAGGGTTGATCTTCCACAATTGAACCTGGCACTCTAGAGTCTTCAAAGTTTCAAACCCTCGAGCGAGCTAAGCATTCAGCTTCAGCTTCTTACCACGCAGGTAATGAGTAATGAATTCCAAATCAAGTGTGTCCAAATGCTTAGCCAACAACTTTTTAAATAGATTTCTCAATGCCTTTTCAAGAAGCTTCTAGAAGAATATTATTTTATTCCTCAAGTGACTTTTATTATTTTATTATTTTATTTTTAAGTCACTTTATTATTAAATTAATTAAATAATAAGTCATCCCATTTGATATTATATTTTATTGGAATAACTTAATAAATAATTAATTTAATATACCTCCAATTCGGGGACATGATAGTCCTCCCTTCCCAAAGATTGCTTGCCCTCAAGCAATCCGCAACTGCCAATCCAACTCAACTGCCACATCATTTGATTCCTGAATGTCAACTCATCTGTGCTTGTCCACCAACCACTTGGATCCCAAATGATCCTGCAACATGTGCAATCCCATAACCTCTGTATCCAACGGGAACCCAAGAGGCCGTCAAACTCTGGATCCCATGGATAAACTGGTAGTCCATCAACCTCAACACCAACTGACTTTTGCTGTGCCACTTTGATACCCCTTAGAGTCCAAGTCTCGAACTCCTATTCCTGGAAACACTCAACTAAAGAACTCAAAGTGAGAGACCTGTCAAACTTGGACTCATCATCTGAAATCTGAAACATATCACACTTGAGTGAATCCAAACATCCCTTATTCAACCCACCTCTCAGTGCTATCAATGACATAGTCAGATCCTGCGTATGTGGGCTAAACACAAACTGATGAGCACACCTTAAGATGCAATCGAGGTGAAACTCTCTTGATTGCGCCAATGGAAAACCTGAATGGTCAAGTGTACTCCATCCTGAATGACCATCATCAAAAGAAGACTCACAACTCAAGACAGGATGAGTTGGTCTTGCAACAACGTCATCAAGACCTCTCCCACAAGGCAACTGCAAGTGTCCTGTCTCACTTTCAGGAGTGAGAAGAGTACCATCATGAATGCCATCTACTGCCTGGAAAGAGGTTGGAATAATATCCAAGTTCAACGTGCAAGACCTAGAGGGAACCACCTCCTTCTGATAAAACTGTCCAAGGCTAGTCTCTGAAGTACCGAAGTAGAGGTTGGTGCTCAAATCCGCCATGAAACCTAAATCTGTAGCTATGACTGATGTATCCATATCATCATTAATCCATTTCACACCAAGAGGTCTCTTGTGGATGAGAAGAATGCCAATCATAGGTGCAAAGAAACATATACCAACATCTAATAAGCTGCCGACATGAATTAGAACATCACCATGTATCTTGTGAATCAAGTCAATGATGGAGTAAAAATTATCTCTGCTGCCCAAGGATGAGATGAACTCACCATCATTCCATCCTCTAACTCCAAGGTGACCATCCCAATCACTCCTCTCCCTACCAACAGCTGCTTCCCTCATAGTGTCACCTCACAGAACTCTATCCAACAAAGGAGGACAGCCATCAACCAATGAAGTAGGGGGTAAAACTTGATAGGATGGTGCTGGAGTATTGTTGCCAGCATGTCTATCTCCAACCCATAAATTGAAACCTATCGGCAACTCAATCATGTACCTCTCAAGATCAAGAACAATGAACCCATCTCCAACTGACTCCTCCTGCCTATCCAACACACAAGGCACTGCACCTATATCTTGAATTTGAACGCTAGGAGAACTCACGCTACAATCCTCAACGTGTTCCCTAGCTGCCATAGATGATTGAGTCTCTGCTACACATAATGAATCTCGAGCAAAACTCAACTCTAAGCAGAGCTCGTCAACATGACTCTCAGAATCTTGAAGAGCCAACTGAATGCTCCTCAAGGAATCACTTGTAACCATAAGCTCATGAGTAAGCTTATCTACTTCATCTTCTTTCCTTCTCAAAGCATCTGAATACACCTCAGTGAGGTTAGGAAGATGATCACGGTCTAAAAGGTGCAAATAGTTTGTCTTCATTAATCCCATACCTTCTTTGATTTCCTACAAGCTGTCATGAGAGGACTCTGATTCAACCCCTTTTTGTCTTCTTTCCAATTGAACCATCCAAAGGTGATTCTAAATCAGCTTGTGCATTTTATAGTGGTGAGATAATGCTGCCACAATCCCATCCTCATTCACCTTCAATTGGTTCTTCAAACTATGCGGACTATGGGGGTGCTTGATTAACTTCTTCTTTACATAAATAAGCATCTAATTGTGTCTGTGTTGGCGTTTAAATTCGCACCTCTGGAATGCGGATTTGAAAATGGACAGCTATGCACAGATAAACTGCTCTTCAAATTAGGAGGGGAAGCTCCCTCTTGCTGATGGTGTTTGAAAGAAAGTAAACTAAAACTAAGTTGCCTATCTTTTTGGATCAGCTTAGAGCACAAGGTTTTTTAAACACAAACGCCGCAGCTAGATTTTCTGATAAGAAGTTCAACTACGACTAACTTAAACTAAAGACGTTCCTAACCTCTCAAGTAATAGCAGAGCAAGAGAAGTTAGAAATTAACAAGGTAGATTCTCTGACAAAAATACTTTAATAATCTCTCTCCCAACAAACACCTACACACTTCACTGTAAGCTGAAATAAAGATCATGAAAGCATAACATAGATAACGGAAATCTGAGATTTTAGACCAAGGCAAAAGAGGCTCATGATTTTATTACTCAAATCTCTGAAACAAAACTCCTTCTAACATGCCTTGAACAAGAAATTGCAGCTAAGGAGGCTTGCAAACTTATTCTTAACACAATAGAAAACAGCAATCTCACTAACTCCTTGTTGGCTAAAGAGGCTCAACAATTTGCTTATCACAACACAAATGAACAATACTTGAGCAACAAATAGAAGGCACAATAGGCTCAGTTTTTGTTCTCATAAGCCGCGGTTCCAACTAAGTGTTGGTGAATAACAACTTGCTGCAATTCAGGCTTGCAATTTGCTATGACAATAACCATTAAAGAAACTAAATGAGCAAAGGCTCTTATTTATAGAGAAGCAGAGGAGTAGGGAACCCTAAAATCTCCTTGCTTTCACAATCTAGGGCTTGCTCGGCAAGCAAGCTTTATTACTAAATCTAGAAAGATAAAACCCTAGAAAGCAGAAAAAGCGGGAAACGCCAACTATTACATCTTATCTTCTTTCTATCCTCAAAGAATGGATAAGGATTATTCCAAGAATAGAAAGAAAGCGGAAAAGAAAGCTTCTAGAAGAAAGCTGCTTTGAAGCTCGATCACATCCGCTAGGAAGTCTGAGATTGTGTCCCGATTCGGTGCATCTATGCCATCAACAGCAAAACACCGCTTTTCAAGAATATCTTCAGCATCTGCAATGGATCTCAGGAAATCTTCAATCTCATTGGCCGCTTTATCGAACTTTGCTGACATCACTGAAATATGGCCTATCCTTCCGCCAACTGGACTGCAACTGTGAACAACACTTTGAAATTGATCTTGCTCCTCTTCAAGCCCGACGTTCTTGGGCAATGTTTTATGTTTTTCTTTCATCCATCTCTGTGCAATCTTCTTGCTATATTTATCTTTATGTATATTCCACATCTTTTCACATTCATCCCTTGAAAGAGTTACGCTTTCAGGCCACGGGGGAATGGAAAAACACCTTTCGACCATATCAGGCTTTAGACTGCAAATCATTCCACCGTCTGCTGACTGGATCTCCCTAGTAGCCGGGTTGTAATGCTTAATGCAAGCGATTACAAACTCAAGGCTCTGAACTGATATAGGAATAGACGTTGCTGCGAGGAGTCCAGAATGACCCAGGTTCTTGATTGAAGTGTTGCCTGCTCTCTCCAAGGCGTGTAGGTCGAACACCGGCTTGACATGATGCAAGTCTGTCTCAGCTGTTTTGATGTAATTGTGAAAAAGTGCTGATTAGGACTTGAAAACATTAGGAGTGTACTCCATTTCAGAAAACTTGAAGAATGACTGTAAACTCGCCCTGGTTCAGACAAGTCTTGAACAATTTCTATTTTAGAATGCTGATTTTGTGCTTCAGCGGACAAATTTTTTGCGAAATTTTGAGATATGGGTTTTGTTGAATAAGTGATACAAGACAACCGGATCGTCAGTTTTAAATCTTGAATTTTGGTGAAAAGCAGCAAACCCTAATTTCTTCAATTTTTTAGAAAAAAGCTGGCATTTGGGTTTTGTTCAGAATATCATTAGAAATGGACCCAGTTGATTGGATTTGCAAAACTCTGACGTTTGATTGAAAAAGCGGCTAACCCTAGGTTTTTGAAAAAAGCTGCGATATGGGTTTTCTTCAGAAGACTGATTGGAAAGGACCCAGATGGTTGAATTTTGAATGCACTGAGGTTTTCACTGACATGCAAGATAAAAGAACTTGCTGCAACTTGATGAAGTTTCTTGAAAAATTCTTCAGAAGATAGAGGCAAAAGACCCAGATGACTGAAAAATTGAAGCCTTGGCTATGCAGCGAAAAACTTGATCATACGGAACAAAAGCGAAGAACAGGGTTTATACTTTGGTCTGAAAAATCTGATGTAAAACCAGCAACTATGGATTCTTGAATCACAAAATTCTTCAAACTGTTGCTCCAACTTTCTCCCTCTGGATGCTACGCAAAATAATGAAAATACATTGAAAGAAGTGTTAAATAGACTTAGGTTTTGATTTAGGTTTTGCTTTTTTTTTTTCTCTGCTTTTATTTCAAAACCCTAAATCTCATCTCCAGTTTGGACGCCATCCTCTTCCTCTTCTTTCAAATTTTGAAAATCTTGAAAATCTCAAAAATCTCTAAGGCATGGAAATTTGGGCGCCTTTCTCCAAGAGGGGCGCTCAACTTCACCAGACTTAGTCAAAATTTCCACTCTTTCAACTTTCCTCATTTTAACACGCCACTTCGCCTCTGATTTCCCGTTGACAGGTTTACCCGACAGGCGAGCTGAGTGGTTCACTGCGGAGCCGGACTGATTCTGAAGAAGACGTTCTGGAGGCACCTCCTGCTAAAACTTGATTTCGACCTCCGAATTCACGGGAGGCTTTTCCTTCTAGGGGTGCCCAGTTTCTTCAGTGTTAGCCATTTTTCTAATTTCCAAGTTCTTCATTAACCTCTCTTCCACAGATGATCTTATTAAATCTTGAGCTCCGGGCGTCGGATTGCTGAATGGCTGTGCTCATCGCGAAGCTGACGGAGAATGAAGAGGGGTCCTCTGGAGACACGTTGGTCAAAAAGTGAATTTTTACCCTTCAAAAGGTTGGGCGCCTATCTTGACTGGGGGCGCCCAGTTTACCAACACTTAGTTTATTTTTTGACTTTTTCACTTTTGCTTTTGGATTTCTCTTTTCAACTCTCATTGGACCCTCTGTTCAGCCTTTTGAATCTGATGACTGCGAGCTCCGTTTGTCGTGCTGAATAGCTCACCGGAAAGCCAATTAAATTCTAAAGACATCCTGTTGTAACTTCGACTGCAAATTCCTCTGTTTGCACCCATGAAAAGTTGTGCGCCTTTCTCTTCTTAGGGCACCCAGTTTCTCCAGACTTAGAAAAATTCTCAATTCAATCTTCTTCAAGTTTCAGATCTTCATTTTATACCTTCTACTTTGACTTGAATTTGCTGGAGACTGGATCGTCGGATGCTCTGACGGGGATATCCATCGCGAAGCTGACTGAACACTGAACAACTTCTATTGGGGATCCAAACCCTAATTCACTCATCTGGTGACCTAAAAAGGTGGGCGCCTTTCTTCAACAGGGGCGCCCAAACTTAGCAGACTTAGAAAATTTTCATGACTTTTCAACTTTCCTTCCTCGATCCTTGTGCATGTTCATCATTTTACCTTCTGCCGGAAGTTTGAATGCTAACATTGACGCCTGGCAGTCAGATGACCTCCATTGATGACCTCGGAACTCCAGATATGCTTCTGAAAAAGCTGAATAGACCCAGTAGGGCAAAACTGATTATTTTAAGATTCTGACTTACCAGCCTGATACGGACACATTTTGAGCCAATCAAAATCAGTTCGGACCCTGTCGGACCAACTTTCTATTTTTAGAAATTTTCTATTTTTAGAAAATTTTGCTAGTATCCGTTTCGAAAGAAACCCAGAAAAACCCAGAAAACTTTACTATTTCGAGAAAATTTCTAAAAATAGCAGTTTTCCTAAAATTTAGGGATGAAAAACTGAGATCTGGGTTTTGTAGGTTAAGCTGCTCTTAGCAGACCCAGATCGTCAGAAATTGAAAATTTTGTGTTTTAACCCTCCATGCAAGACATGCACACCCAAATTTTGACCTTTTTGACTGATTTAACAAGACTTTTACTCATTTCTTCAAAATGTCTAAGTGTAACAAAAATTTTAATTTTGGGGTACAACATTGGCTCTGTTTGGGGACCATGGCGGATACTTTCGGCATAGGAGAACCATAGAATCTCTGAAGTTTTAAGCTTAGACCAGTGCCTTGTCCATTGGGTATCGGAGTCAGCATCATTTCCTAATCACCTAATTTGCAGGACATTCCTTAATCACCTATAACCGGACTTCCTAAAAATCACCTAATAGTTGGACTTCCCTATTAATCACCTAAAACAAGACTCCTAATCACCTAAAACACGACAGGACTGTTACGGAAAGGGGAAAAACAACATAACGAAAACATCACGGAAAGGGGAAACACATCACGGAAAGCAATGAAAAATATGTACAAAGATTGATTTCGAGAACTTACTCCACCCCCGGAGGGACGAAGTGCTTCAGATACTGCCCGCTGTGTGGTAGAGGGAGGAGACTTCCATCCAAGCGCGAGAGAATATAGGTGTTCTCTCCGGCGAGCTCGTGAATTGTGAAAGGTCCCAGCCACAAGGAATCAAATTTCCCATGCATTCCCTTGGGCTCATGTCTCTTATCCCATAAGAGGACTTGATCTCCAACCTCGAAATCTCGATGGCGAGCTTTCTTGTCAAAAATTTTCTTCACCCGCTCTTGGTGCTGAGTGATTCTATCTACTACCTCTTCCCTTTCTTCTTGAAGCTTAGTCAGGTACAAGATACGTTTCTGAACAGGATCTGTGAACTCTCCATCTTCTACTGAGGTCGCCAGCTGCAAGGCGGACAACTCCAATGTGATGGGTATCATTGCTTCTGTACCATACAGGAGTATAAAGGGTGAGGTACCAATGGCTCTCTTCGGAGTAATTCTGTCGGCCCAGAGAGCATCATAAAGTTTCTTGTGCCAAGTTCGCTGACTGGAATCAACCAACTTGCGAATGATTGTGACAATGTTCTTGTTTGATGATTCAGCCTGTCCATTACCCTGGGGGTAATAATCTGATGAATGAGATAGTGTAATGCTGTGATCAAAACAGAACTCCATTAGCTCCTCTGATGAGAAACATGTTGCATTATCTGTCACAATTTTGCGAGGCACTCCAAAGCGTGTGACAATGTTTTCCTTTAAGAACTCACACACGACCTCGGACGTAGCTCGCTTGGTAGGAATGGCTTCAACCCATTTAGTGAAATAATCAGTGGCTGTAAGGACATAAATATGCCCCTTGCTGGAACGTGGGTTGATAGGACCAATAAAATCTAGACCCCATTGCTGAAATGGAGCATCTATAACAACTGGCCTGAGAGGAGCGGCTGCTAACTTCGCTTTGCCAACAAACTGCTGACACAACTGACATTTATGTACCCACTCGTATGCATCGCGGAACATAGTCGGCCAAAAGAACTGAGCCCGCAAGATTTTAAAAGCTGTTACCTTTGATGAAAAGTGACCACCGCATGCTTGATTATGGAAAGCTTCCAGCAAGCGCCGTTGTTGATCTTTGGTAACACACAACAAGAATGTTCCGTCAAGGCCCCGCTTGTACAAAACATTGCTGATGATTATATAATTCTGCGCTTTTAGCTTAAGCGTTCTCCTTTGTTGCTTGTTCAGGTGATTTGGACAATCACCGTATGTTAGGTAATACCATATCTCAGTAAACCATTCTCCCGAAGATTCGATCAGCAAGACCATTGGAAGGTCTTCTTTAACTTCAGGTTCAATCTCAGGTATACCTTTGGCTTGAAGTTTCTTATCACCATCTTCCGCCATCAACTGACAAAGACCTCTCCCGCGAACGAGTTTGGTTGGTTTGATCTCCAAGTCATACTCTTGTACCTTTGCGACCCAGTTTCCTCTTTTGGAGCCCATCTCCTGTTGAGTTAACACGCTCTTTACTGCTGGATCTGTGACATACACAACGGTGTGAGAATTTAGGATATAAAATCTGAAATTCTTTACAGCTCGAACCACCGCATAGGCATTCTTTTCAATCTGAGAGTATCTTGATTCGCTGTCCTTGAAACTGCAGCTCATGAAAGCTATTGGAGATTCAGTTTCTTCATTTAACTTTTGTGTCAGAATGGCAGACAGAGTATACTCTGATGCATAACAATAAAGGATAAATTCCTTTTCAAAATCAGGACGGACTAGCACTGGAGCTCGACTGATGGCTTCTTTTATCGCTGCGAACGCCTTCTTTCCTTCTTCCGTCCACTTGAAAACTGTCTTCTTCTTCATCATAGCAGATATATCTTTAGTCAACTCAGAAAAATCTGGTACAAATCTTCGTATGAAATTTACCTTACCAAAGAAAGAGTGTACCCCTGTTCTGCTTGTTGGAAGAGACAAACTTCGAATAGCTTCAACCCGACTTGGGTCAATTCGAGTTCCCTCCTTGGAGACGATGTGGCCAAGCAACTTGCCTTCCGTCACCGCGAAGATAGACTTTTTGGGATTCAATGATATTTTATGATATCTGCATCTCTCAAAGACTTTCCCCAGATGTTGAAAGTGATCTTGTCGTGTCTTTGAGAAAACAGTGAGGTCGTCAAGATAGACAACTATTACTTTATTCTTCAAATCACCAAACGCCAAATCCATGGCTCTTTGAAATGTAGCACCGGCGTTGATGAGGCCGAAGGGCATTCTTTCATAGGCAAACGTACCCCACGGGGTTGTGAATGCCGTCTTGAATTGATCTTCCTCAGCCACCGCTATTTGATTATAACCAGAAAAACCGTCCAATAAAGACAGCATCTCTGAACCGGTAACCGTCTGTAAAGTGTGCTCCATGATCGGCAAAGGATAATTATCCTTGAGCGATGATTGATTCAGGTTCCTGAAATCGACGCAAATTCTGATTTCTCCGTTCTTCTTGCGCACAGGAACTATATTCGACACCCAAGTGGAATGATGGATCGGAAAGATGATCTTTGCATTCACCATCTTCTGGATCTCCGCGTAGATGGTGTCTTGAATCCGCGGATTGTAGTGTCTTTGCTTTTGCCTGAAGGGCTTTGCTTCAGGTCGAAGAGGAATTGTGTGAGACAATTCTCTTGGTGTAAAAACTTTTAAATCTTCATATGACCAGGCGAAGACATCTCGGTATTGCTGGAACAAAGAAATGAACTTCTCGCTCTCCTCTGCCGTGCAACATGTACCTAAATTAACAAGCTTGGGCTTGTCAATTGTACCAATATTGACTTGTTGATATTCGGCAGAAGTTCTGTCACTTGAATTTCTCTGATCTTGAATGTATCTATCATGCCTGTCAAAAATATTCTCCAAGGAAACTAAACCCTTGGGAATTTTATTTCCTTTCAACTGGATTATGCTGGATTCTGGTTCTTCTGGAACTTCTTTATCTTCAGCAATCTTTGGCGTATCAGAAACTTCTGTTATTGCTTCTCTGTGAGTAGATGAACTGCCTTCAAAGAACAATTCCTTGAAATTATCTCCCATAACAAGAAACTCCTTAATGTGTTCATCATCGTTAAAGACTTGCCAATTATCACAGTTGTCAGGTACAGCTGGCCTGTATATTAATTCAATGGCAAACGCATTCTGACGAAAGTCAGAATGTGGCATGAAAAGTGAAGCTGATACCGCGAGGGCATCTGCTCTGCTATTTTCTAGACGTGGAATATACTTGATATCAAATGCTTCGAACCAATCTATTGCATTCCACACCCTATTTCTATAATGTCGAAGACGATCTGCTTTCACTCTGAATTGATCTCTGACTTGCTTTACAACAAGCTCCGCATCACCTTCGACCTTAAGGTATTTGATACCCATATCTTTTGCATTCCTGAGACCTAGTAAAAGCGCCTCATATTCCGCCGTATTATTTGTACATTCAAATTGCAAGCGGTATGCAAAAGGATATAATTGTCCTTCAGGAGAAATTATCACAACTCCCGCTCCTGAACCAGCAGTGGAACAACTCCCATCGAACTGCAAAGTCCACAACTTAGGATCATCTGCTGATTTCTCTACGATGCATGCGACCTCTTGACTTTCTTCAGGAACCTCCGACAGCATGGCGTAAGTACCAAGACCCGTTTCTTGATATAAAACTTGAGCTTGAGGATCTTGAGACTTCACGACCGCAAATCGAGATTTGGGTTCTGGTTCCAGCTTGAAAGTTCCTTTCTTTAATGGAATATTTGCAGAAGACCAATCCATCTGAATCTCTCCACCGAGGTCCTTGCAAAAGCTTCTGCTTAATAGCATCCCGTAGCTTGCTGGAATGTCAGCTACTAGGATGGTCATCATGATTTTCTTTTCAGGACAAGCCGCCAACCTCACTTGAGCATCTTTTAATTGACCGACCAACGGCACCGACTTGGACTCCAGTGAGTAGCATTTGTCCTTTGTCTTGGTGCACGAAAGTCCTAGAGCATTCATCACTTGTAGAGGCATGACGTTATCGGAAGCTCCGGAATCGATGATACAATTGCTTAATTTGTAACCTCCTATATATAGAGAAATATAGAAGGGCTTAGGCTTGTCTTCCGCCGGAACGGATGATTCGAGCAATGTGGGCTGCTTGGTAGGTCCTTTCTTCACAAATTTGAGAAGTCGGTCCACTTGCTCTGGATGATCTTGGAGATACTCTAACTGAGAAATCTGCACTTTGTTCTTCATCAATGAATCTACAATGTCAAAATTTGCTGAGGACGAACCTTCAGCAACTGCTTTCATGTTCTCTTGAGAAGACTTAATATTTGAAGTAGAAGCTACTTCTTTTACTTTTTCTTTGTCTTTTGATATCTTCAACCTCTCTTCTTCTTCTTCTTTGTGTGCCCTCAGATGTTGAGCTCTGGTGAACACAGGAGTCGTATGATTCTCAGGATTAACTGCAAGAGAGTACTGACAAATATCTTCTTCTTGTTCTTCAAAATCGGGTTCACTTTCAAAGTAGCCCGTTGCGGAGTCGCCATCGAAGTTGTCCGATTGAGGTAAGACAACATTCGAACTTGGAGTTGGAACGAAACTTGGTGCAGGTGCAGCTTCGGCATATCCCATTATCTCGTTCATTCTGACATTTTCAGGGCAAGATGCGCCGGCATGTTCAGTGGAATCATGAAAAGAGCAAAACACAGCATTTTGTGTATTGTCGGCCGCTTGCCTTGGTGGAGGTGGCCCTCGTGGCTTGTAATTGTTGTAAGGCTGAAAGTTATTCCTCCTTGGCTGATACGGCTGCTGAGGTTGATAAGGCTGCTGTGGTGCGGGCAAGGCAGGTGGTGGTGCAACTTGAGCAAGAGGCGTTGGCTGAAGTGGCAATTGCCTCTTGAGAATAGTTACTTCATTTGCAACCCTTTGAAGTAATGGATCAGCAGAACTTTGAACCAAAGGTCTAATAGCATCTCCTCTGATCTTTCCTGAGGTGATCATGTTGTCTTCAATTTCTATTGCACCTTGTTGTGCTTCTCCCAGTTCTGTCTCGTGCGCTGATCTTATGATAAAAGCTATCTCGGATGGAAGTGCGTTGACAAAACTGCTTAACAGGATCTCAGGCGATGGATTGAGTGTATATGAAAGACGAGTAACCAGGCGGTTAAACCTTGCTACGAACTCTCTCATTGGTTCATTGTCCTCCTTCTTTGAATTGGAAAGTCGAGCAAACAACTGGTGGCTATCTTCAGCTGGTTTGAACCTCGCGAGAAACTTTTCAGTCATAGTATTCCAGTTGGTTATGCAACCGGGCCCCAAATGATTGAACCATTCGGCAGCAGCTCCCGCGAGTGTCTCAACAAAGAGACGACAGCAACATCTTCATGACCTACATGCAAAACAGCGCAAGCCGTTGAAAAGGCTGAAAGATGATCATCAGGATGTTGACTTCCATCACCTTGGAAACGTGGAAAGTGCTTTCTTGACCCCTTAGGCAATTCGTGATTTGCCCCTAAGGCCAAAGGTCCAATATTGTCACCCCAAGGCAGTGGGGGACCTCTTCTCCGATTGCGATTGTTGTTGTCATCGTTGTTGCGGTTATCACCCATTGCTTCGGATTCTTCTTCTTCGAACACAGGTACGGTGTTGAATTCAGGTACTGTGTCGGATGACTCTCCAACTTCTGTATGATGCGTATGTGGAAGGAAAGTATCTTCTTGGAAGAGCGGATTTGTTCTTGTTCTCCTCCTTGTATAGACTATGTAAGCCAGGATTGTCTAGTCCCACGCGGGTGGTGGCAAGACAGGTCTCTCGGCTGCAATATCGGCTTTCTCTTCCTCTTTGTCTAGAATAGCAGCAGCGTTTCTCCACTGAGCAGGGGTCTCCTTCTTCTCAAAGATGAAACTTCTCAGGCTGCTGATAATGTCCACTTGCTCTCCTTCAATTATCTGGAAACTTGGCTGGATAACTGGAGGTGTAAGATCAGGTTGTTGAACTGGAGCAGTAGGACGCCAGATGGTCATACCCGTGACATAAAGCCTAAGCTTTCTTTGTTGTTTAAAGCCTCGTGCCCCACGGTGGGCGCCAGAAAACTGTTGGCGTTTAAATTCGCACCTCTGGAATGCGGATTTGAAAACGGACAGCTATGCACAGATAAACTGCTCTTCAAATTAGGAGGGGAAGCTCCCTCTTGCTGATGGTGTTTGAAAGAAAGAAACTAAAACTAAGTTGCCTATCTTTTTGGATCAGCTTAGAGCACAAGGTTTTTTAAACACAAACGCCGCAGCTGAGATTTTCTGATAAGAAGTTCAACTACGACTAACTTAAACTAAAGACGTTCCTAGCCTCTCAAGTAGTAGCAGAGCAAGAGAAGTTAGAAATTAACAAGGTAGATTCTCTGACAAAAATACTTTAATAATCTCTCTCCCAACAAACACCTACACACTTCACTGTAAGCTGAAATAAAGATCATGAAAGCATAACATAGATAACGGAAATCTGAGATTTTCGACCAAGGCAAAAGAGGCTCATGATTTTATTACTCAAATCTCTGAAACAAAACTCCCTTCTAACATGCCTTGAACAAGAAATTGCAGCTAAGGAGGCTTGCAAACTTATTCTTAACACAATAGAAAACAGCAATCTCACTAACTCCTTGTTGGCTAAAGAGGCTCAACAATTTGCTTATCACAATACAAATGAACAATACTTGAGCAACAAATAGAAGGCACAATAGGCTCAGCGTTTTGTTCTCATAAGCACGGTTCCAACTAAGTGAACTGAAACTGAATAACAACTTGCTGCAATTCAGGCTCGCAATTTGCTATGACAATAACGTTAAAGAAACTAAATGAGCAAAGGCTATTTATAGAGAAGCAGAGGAGTAGGGAACCCTAAAATCTCCTTGCTTTCACAATCTAGGGCTTGCTCAGCAAGCAAGCTTTATTACTAAATCCTAGAAGAAGAAACCTAAAAAAGCGGCGGAAGCGCTTGACTATTACATCTTATCTTCTTTCTATCCTCAAAGAATGGATAAGGATTATTCCAAGAATAGAAAGAAAGCGGGAAAGAAAGCTTCTAGAAGAAAGCTGCTTTAAAGCTCGATCACATCCGCTAGGAAGTTCGAGACTGTGTCCCGATTCGGTGCATCTATGCCATCAACAGCAAAACACCGCTTTTCAAGAATATCTTCAGCATCTGCAATGGATCTCAGGAAATCTTCAATCTCATTGGCCGCTTTATCGAACTTTGCTGACATCACTGAAATATGGCCTATCCTTCCGCCAACTGGACTGCAACTGTGAACAACACTTTGAAATTGATCTTGCTCCTCTTCAAGCCCGACGTTCTTGGGCAATGTTTTATGTTTTTCTTTCATCCATCTCTGTGCAATCTTCTTGCTATATTTATCTTTATGTATATTCCACATCTTTTCACATTCATCCCTTGAAAGAGTTACGCTTTCAGGCCACGGGGGAATGGAAAAACACCTTTCGACCATATCAGGCTTTAGACTGCAAATCATTCCACCGTCTGCTGACTGGATCTCCCTAGTAGCCGGGTTGTAATGCTTAATGCAAGCGATTACGAACTCAAGGCTCTGAACTGATATAGGAATAGACGCTGCTGCGAGGAGTCCAGAATGACCCAGGTTCTTGATTGAAGTGTTGCTGCTCTCTCGAGCCGTGGAGTGAACACCCGGCTTGACATGATGCAAGTCTGTCTGGTGTTTGATGTAATTGTGAAAAAGTGTTGATTCGGACTTAAAAATATTAGGAGTGTACTCCATTTCAGAAAACTTGAAGAATGACTGTAAACTCGCCCTGATTCAGACAAGTCTTGTGCAATTTCTAGTTTTAGAATGCTGATTTTTGTGCTTCAACGGACGAATTTTTTGAGAAATTTTTCTGAGATATGGGTTTTGTTCAGAATGGCGATACAAGACAACCCAGATCGTCCGTTTTTTAAAATCTTGAATTTTGACTGAAAAAGCAGCAAACCCTAATTTCTTCAATTTTTTCCGAAAAAAGCTGGCATCTGGGTTTTGTTCAGAATATCATTAGAAATGGACCCAGGTGATCGAAATTGCAAAACCCTGACGTTTGATGGAAAAAGTAGCCAACCCTAGGTTTTTGAAAAAAAGCTGCGATATGGGTTTTCTTCAGAAGACTGATTGGAAAGGACCCAGATGGTTGAATTTTGAATGCACTGAGGTTTTCACTGACATGCAAGATAAAAGCACTTGCTGCAACTTGATGAAGTTCTTGAAAAATTCTTCAGAAGATAGAGGCAAAAAGACCCAGATGACTGAAAAATTGAAAGCCTTGGCCTTCTGCTTGAAAAACTTGATCTTCTGGAACAAAAAGCTTGAAAGAACAAGGGTTTATGCTTGCTGGTCTGAAAAATCTGATGTAAAACCAGCAACTATGGATTCTTGAATCACAAAAATTCTTCAAACTTGCTGCTCCAACTTTCTCCTCTGGATGCTACCTGCAAAAATAATGAAAAATACATTGAAAAGAAGTGTTAAATAGACTTAGGTTTTGATTTAGGTTTTGCTTTTTTTTTCTCTGCTTTTATTTCAAAACCCTAAATCTCATCTCCAGTTTGGACGCCATCCTCTTCCTCTTCTTTCAAATTTTGAAAATCTTGAAAATCTCAAAAATCTCTAAGGCATGGAAATTTGGGCGCCTTTCTCCAAGAGGGGCGCTCAACTTCACCAGACTTAGTCAAAATTTCCACTCTTTCAACTTTCCTCATTTTAACACGCCACTTCGCCTCTGATTTCCCGTTGACAGGTTTACCCGACAGGCGAGCTGAGTGGTTCACTGCGGAGCCGGATTGATTCTGAAGAAGACGTTCTGGAGGCACCTCCTGCTAAAAACTTGATTTCGACCTCCGAATTCACGGGAGGCTTTTCCTTCTAGGGGCGCCCAGTTTCTTCAGTGTTAGCCATTTTTCTAATTTCCAAGTTCTTCATTAACCTCTCTTCCACAGATGATCTTGTTAAATCTTGAGCTCCGGGCGTCGGATTGCTGAATGTTTGTGCTCATCGCGAAGCTGACGGAGAATGAAGAGGAGTCCTCTGGAGACACGTTGGTCAAAAAGTGAATTTTTACCCTTCAAAAGGTTGGGCGCCTATCTTGACTGGGGGCGCCCAGTTTACCAACACTTAGTTTATTTTTTGACTTTTTTCACTTTTGCTTTTGGATTTCTCTTTTCAACTCTCATCGGACCCTCTGTTCAGCCTTTTGAATCTGATGATTGCGAGCTCCGTTTGTCGTGCTGAATAGCTCACTGCAAAGCCAGTTGAATTCTGAAGGCATCCCGTTGTAACTTCGACTGCAAATTCATCTGTTTGCACCCTTGAAAAGTTGGGCGCCTTTCTCTTCTTAGGGCGCCCAGTTTCTCCAGACTTAGAAAAATTCTCAATTCAATCTTCTTCAAGTTTCAGATCTTCATTTTATACCTTCTACTTTGACTTGAATTTGCTGGAGACTGGATCGTCGGATGCTCTGACGGGGATATCCATCGCGAAGCTGACTGAACACTGAACAACTTCTATTGGGGATCCAAACCCTAATTCTTCATCTGGTGACCTAAAAAGGTGGGCGCCTTTCTTCAACAGGGGCGCCCAAACTTAGCAGACTTAGAAAATTTTCATGACTTTTCAACTTTCCTTCCTCGATCCTCGTGCATGTTCATCATTTTACCTTCTGCCAAGTTTGAATGCTAACATTGACGCCTGGCAGTCAGATGACCTCCATTGATGACCTCGGAACTCCAGATATGCTTCTGAAAAAGCTGAATAGACCCAGTAGGGCAAAATTGATTTTAAGATTCTGACGTACTTAAAATTGATACATTTTGAGCCAATCAAAATCAGTTCGGACCCTGTCGGACCAACTTTCTATTTTTAGAAATTTTCTATTTTAGAAAATTTTATCCGTTCAAAGAAACCCAGAAAAACCCAGAAAACTTTACTATTTCCAGAAAATTTCTAAAAATAGCAGTTTTCCTAAAATTTAGGGATGAAAAATTGAGATCTGGGTTTTGTAGGTTAAGCTGCTCTTAGCAGACCCAGATCGTCAGAAATTAAAAAAAAATTGTGTTTTAACCCTCCATGCAAGACATGCACACCCAAATTTTGACCTTTTTGACTGTTTCGACAAGACTTTTACTCATTTCTTCAAAATGTCTAAGTGTAACAAAAATTTTAATTTTGGGGTACAACAGTCTGAAATTCTTTTTCCACAAAGTTTTGTATGCTCTTATTTGGAATTAGGACAACACTAATTCCATCATCATTAATGCCCTTAGTAGGTGTCACAACACAAGAGGGCTTCGTCTGCTCTTTGTATTCATCACCCAACTCAGCTGATCCAATGGATGATGGCATGCTATTCTCCTGAAGAGAAGGTGGAACCTGTAACCCAAATGAGGTCAACTCTCATGCAGTCAGTTGCTCCTTGAACTTCTCAATCTTCTGCTCAACCAACCGTCTTGAGAGATCATATGCTGGAGTCAAAACATGTTGCTCTTCTCTGCAAATGTCTAACAAATCAGATCTTAACTGCTTGCAAACTTCGCCATCTACATCTAGGATCATGGATAGGATGTTGAACATAGTTTTCTTCACCTTGTCTGAATTACATTTCCTAATCACTAATATGAAGCAATCAAATAACTGGAGAATGAGAGCATCATAATCAAACATGATCACATATGAATGTACCTATGTCATCAATTCTAAAATTTTGATCCTCTTATTGAAAGTTGGGCTTTTGATGTCTCTTAACCCTTGAAAGCTTTCAATAGTCAACTGCATGACCTCTCTGAATTTGTCATTATCATAGGGAATTGTAAACATAATCTCACTTATGCAGGTGACAACCGTCAATCTTACTTCATCCTGATGTCTCATCAATTCTGGCTTGACCAATGAGTCCACCAATGGAGACAAAGTTGTACTCATTATTTTAGAAGGTGATTGACTGATTTTAGATAAACAACCTTCATCCTCTTCCAAAATGCTCAGAAGTACTTCTTTGGACTGAGATGAGTCATTAAGTTTTATACCTGCAATGTAAAGTTTCGCACACATATTTTCATTTTTCCCCTGCAATCTCTGATCATACTTGATACTAAGTTCCAAGTAATCAGCAAATGATAGATCAGCGCGAAAATCAGCTCCCACAGATGCATAATCTCCATAGACTTCCCAAAATATTTCTGCTTCACTGAGAGGTTGCATTCTATGTTTGTTAAAAGCAGCTATGGAAAGCAACTGAAATTTTGATTTGTGATTGATTAGCTGAAACCAAATCCAATCTTCCCAATAGGCTAGCAAGTTCACTAGCTCTGATACCATTGTAATTTTCCTTGCTGATTTTGATATAAATTTTCAGTTTTCAACGCTTGGACATTTCTTGAAACAGTTAGCTTGTAAACTTGTCCTTGGCTGGTTAATGATTTCTGTTTGTTTCCTCCCTTTGATTTATAATGAAATGCATTAAAGTCTTAACTAAACCAAGCCAAATAGACTTCAATTGTTATGAGGATGCAATGCAAGTACTTTCAGACCTTTCTTTGCAAAACTTATGACTGAAACTTAGTCAATTATGCATCACCAACACTCGAGGAATTCTGACAAACACTTAGCATGCACTAACTAAGCCTTAAGATAATGCAAAAGACCCTATGGTTTTACCAGCAATATAATGATAGAGAAATACATGCAAATGTGTAGTTACAGCCATGATACATTTTGTCAAACAATTTGGGAGCAACCTCCAAAATCCATAAATTGTTTACAATGAAGCTCCGATGATTACAACTTGCCAAAGATGTACAATACTATTCATTCCCATAACTCTGATGCATATTCAGATGTGTTTGCAATCTACTGGGGCAGCAGTGTCTATAAGCAAACTATATCAGACTTCTCTACCAATGCAAAATACAAGCTGCTTGACAGCGATTTCCTCTAAGAGAATAATTTGCAGATTACAAGATGCTATCCAATACAATTACTAATATGATAGTGTCTATTCTTCAACTGAATGCGAATATATGCAAACAACATACAAATTTTGAATATCAAATGAAACCTGGGAATATCGCCATGTTCGATGAAGATGCAGCCACATGTACTAATCGATAACTCCTTAAATATTTTCCTCCTTAATCCCTGTTGGCAGTGATTCTACTCCTAGCTGCTGGGCGTCACTTCTCATCACAAGATTGTATTTTTTATTGGCTTCAAACGTTTTTCTGTGTTGTTCGATTAGCTCCTTAGCAATGACGTGGTCTCCTTTATAGTTTGTCTTTTCTTCAACTTATTCCACTTTGTCATATCTGGTGACGCTGACTCAATGAAAAACTTCTGACAGCTTGATTTAGTCTTCCACGTCCTTTCCCAAGTTCGCCTTTCGTAACAAATGCGTTTATGCTTGTATTTACACAATACTTCCAAAGTCAATCATCGATCCAATGACTTGTCTTATTACTGCCTTGTGAGCAGCTTGATTGTCTTTTCCTGAAACTTCTAATCGATTATTTCCTCTTTATAATCTTTGTCTTATTTGACAACTCAATTTGTTTCTTCTGAATACTCTTGGAAATAATAATAGTCGATTTCACCAACTGAATGATGAAGCTTCCTGCAATAAAATAGAATTTCTTGTGCCTTCCCAAATTTGGTCGGAGACCATTAAATTTGAGAATAATATCGAACCAGCAATGGATCATAGTAATACATCAGCTACTGTGCCAAATGAGATGTTCTTTGCAACAATAATCCAGCTGCTGCAAATCTCCAAACAATGGCTTCAACAATAAACCAGCTGCTACAACCCAGGAATGCAATAATAACCCTAGGTGGATTTCTCAACTATTGCACCTGTTGAATCTTTCTAGTGAAGCACAGGTAGAAACCTTGGATGGATTTCTCAACTAACCCAGCTAGGGTTGATCTTCCACAACCGAACCTGACTCTGTAGAGTCTTCAAACCTTCGAGCAAGCTAAGCATTTAGCTTTAGCTTCTTAGCACGCAGGTAATGAGTAATGCATTCCAAATCAAGTGCGTCGAAATGCTTAACCAACAACTTCTTAAATAGATTTCTGAATGCCTTTTCAAGAAGCTTCTAGAAGAATATTATTTTATTCCTCAAGTGACTTTTATTATTTTATTATTTTATTTTTAAGTCACTTTATTATTAAATTAATTAAATAATAAGTCATCCCTTTTGATATTATATTTTATTGGAATAACTTAATAAATAATTAATTTAATATACCTCCCATTTGGGGACATGACAGTGCAACTTTCAACTTACTGCCAGTGAAGGGGAGGATGTTGTCAAAGATGTAGAAGCCAAGAAGAATGCTTACTAGAATGGGCCCCTCAAGGCAATTGAAGTCAACATTGGTGTTGTTGAAGTGCTAACAATTGCTACAGTTGGGATTATATATGCTCTTGTGTAGGTAATTTGACTCTTGCATGAATATGCAAATTTATTTCCATGTGGGTACCATGAGATGAAGGGCCTATATCCATCCTTGGGAAAAATGTGGTTTGACTCAATATACCATTAGTGACATATTGAAGAAGAAGATAAAGGGAAGACAACTTTTGCTATAGAGTGGGACAACTTGACTACAATGTTATGTAGTTTGGTCTCAAGAATATGCTTGCAGCGTTTCCACACATTGTGGTAAACACTTTTAAAAAGTTTATCCATGAATATTTAGAGGTGTTTACTTGCTATCTAGATATGCAATCACTTAAACATAATAAACTGGTTTTTATATTCATGATTGATTCATAAGAGAATAGTAGAGTATTTTAAAAGATATACAATGGTTTCTTTTGTTCATTCAATGCTCTTATAAAAAATTGGGGAAGGGAATAATTTTCCAACACTATCTCTTTTCCCAACTACAAAAGAACTATATAAGCTTGTTGATAGTTGTTGAGGAATTCCAGCCATCGACAACTACTCAAAACTAACTCAATCAATTGACGAGGCATAAGCGTTCTCACCAACTAACTAAAAGTACAACACAACTAATATATAAATTATAACTAATATGTATTTTATTCTATCTACATCAATCTTCCAAAAGAAAAGTCATCTTCCAGATGACAAAAAGTAGACTAAACAATCATGATTGAGGGGCCAAGTTAGGAGATGTCTTTGGTAATGTAGACATTGAAGAGGCAAGAGTCGAGTGTTGAGAAGCAATTGTGCACAATTTGTAGACTTCCTTTGTTCTTTGATTCAAATGGTGAGATGCCAAGAGTTCCCTCTCCCAAGAAGTTTTAACCATCTATATTGCCTCCATGAGTTGAGCTTTTGGCTTCTCATTGGCAAGTTGCAATTCAACAATTTCCCTGTCCTTATCAACAATTTCCTTGTCTTTGTTAGCCACCTTATCCTTTTCCAATTATGTGAGCTAGGTCTGCTATGCAAGTTGTGCTTGAAATTGAAGACTTTGGTCATCCAATTTTTCTCTTAATTTCTTGGAAATATGTTTGGATTCATCAATTTGTACCCCAATTGAGCATTGTGTTGTCATTTTAGTTTGTAGTATGAGGTACACAGTAAAATCTATACTCAATAGAAATAATGCATTCAAAACTTGCCATCGAAACCACCAAAAGAAGGGGGCATTTGAATGGGAATCCTCTAATGCTTCATTTTAGGTGTCTTTGTGGTAGGCCATCGATGGGAAAAATATTCTAATGAACTCTTCATGGCACTTACCCTCAACAAAGTGTTGAATCCGTTGAGCCTCTTATAGAACCAAAGGAGGGAGAGTGTTGTCCTACTTTGGTGCAATATTAGGAACCTCACACATGATGTGTGCCATTGGTTCTAAGTCTTGAATATATTGCTAAATGGTACCAAGGGGATCATTGGAATCTAGTTTGTAAATCTGAATGGTGATGTCATCGTCGTCACTATAGACGGGGCTAAGTGACTCATCGTGCAATTGTTGAACGATTTCTTCATGCAATTGTTGAGGACTTCCCTCTTACTAAAGAATAGGGAGTGGCTGAGTATTTTGTTCTAATTGCTGCTTTGTTTTCTATGTAGGGGTCAAGAGAGGATACTCTATGACGCCAATGGGACCCCCCAATAAAGTCAACCACTTGTATACATGTTGTGAGTCTTCCTTGGATAATTCTACATCTGGTGTCTGGAGGAGGTTTTACAAGTGTGGTGCTAGGAGATGTTATTTCTACAATTTCAACTTCCACATCCCCTTCACTATCACCTTCCTTTATGGGTTTTTCTTCTTCAAAAGATGATTCAACCTATGTATTTTTTATTTTTTCTTGTAATGGTCTTGGTTTCCTCTGCTTTCCCTTCCATGACTTGTAAACCCAAAGACTTCCATTTAAAGATAGAGGGCCGAGAAGGCTCATATTTGGTATTTGACTAAAATTTACCAGCTACCATTTATGGCATCTACGTACAAAATTGCATCTAGAAACAATGCAATCGCATGTTCTGTCATGTAGAAAGCTTTACGCTTCAAAGATAAGAACTCTTTTATTCTTACTGATAGTAGTTCCATATAGTTAGAAATTTATCCCTTGCTTAGCTCAACCATTTATGTAGTCATTCAAACAACAATTTATGAAGTTCGTGTAGCTCCCATTAACTAGCTTTTAACAAGATCTAGAATGCATGTCCACTCATGATTCACTAGATTATCCTTTTGGAGATCTCTATTTTCCTTAGTTAAGATGTTTGCTTGTTCTTGATTTGTGAGGTTGTCCCTACACAGTATTTGGATAGCTACCTCTTTTTGGATTTAATAGACATCAGTTGTGGGTTTCAATATTGACATCCCTGAACATGGGATGCCAAATAGCCAAAAAAATCAGCAGGAGTGTATGTGATACTAACTTCCGAATCCATGTATTGTATTGTGGGTTTTTGTTCTTTATTATAATTTGGTATCATGCTTATTAAGTAAGGTTCAAACTGTCAAATTAAAATAAGGGACTTGCATCATTTTCTCTACCTAAGCCGCCGAAACCAAGGCAACTTTGAGCAGGAGATCTTCTAGATTATTTACCCAGCATGACTAACATTCTATAGGTGTAAGGCTCTCCTAAGTGAGAGATTCTACAATTTTAATTCCCTTCATTTGTGGTTCTCTTTGTTTCCCCTTTCCCTTCATTCTTTTCAACATACCTTGCTTACTAAATGAGGCTCGAACTCTTTGAATTTAAAATAAGGGACTTGTATCATTTTTTCTACTTGAATAGAAACTAAGATAGCTATGAGTAGGTAATCTTCTTGATTATTTACTCACCATGACCTACATTGTAATGTCCTTAGCAAATTCTGACTTTGTTTTAACTTTTTCAAACCTTGGACATTTTGTCAAACACTTTACTTGGAACCTTTTGAGCTGCTGTATGTCGTTTCTTTTTGAAATTTTCACTTCGAATGAAGATGATGTAATGCATATAATGTCTTGTAAACTCGTGCACTAATGCAACTACTATAATCAGACATTTAGTTATATACTTCTCATGCAACTATCTACGCAAATGATGGCTTTCAGCAAGTAGACATTTTAGCAAACGTCATACAACTTTCAATCTTCTTTATTCAAATCTGATATGCTGATGTAAATAGACTGATTACACTACTCAAGAAAGTGTCTGATTTTTCATTACTAATATGCTCATACAATTGCCTTTAGGCTGCAAACAGTTCTTATACTTGTATTCAGATATTTCAAAGCATAGACATGAAAATATGATGAAGGAACCTGGGAATTGATGCTGTAATGATGACGCCCAGCAATGTTGCCTATAGACTATGCTTTCACCCTCCCAGTTGTGCTGACTATGCCCTGTTCCAAAGCCAAGAGAAATGTCTCCAAACGGCCTGTAGCTGTTCCTCAGGAGCTGCATCCTCAACTCCAGCAACCATCGAGCAATTAAGAATCTTCAGCTAGTGTCGAACTAGCTATATAATTCCGGTTTATTGAAGAGCCTTTTCTCTGTCTTGACAAGTGCCGCCCAACATACCAAGCTTCCACGATTTTCCTTTTTATTCGATTCTGTCTTTGCTGGATGATATGGTGAATAAGACAATGGAATGGGCTGACCCTACGCTGAATACAAAGTAAATCTGTCAGAATATAATTTTCGATAGAAAATCGATTTCCTAATGAATAGCTGTGCCAATGATTCAAATGATCACCCAGAAACAATAAATTGATATCCTCAAAGCCAAGTCTTCGAAGATCTCCTAGAAGTCGTCCCTCAATAGCAATTGTGAAGGCGACCAACACAAAATAATTTTATTGAAGATAGCAAGCAGATAGCACCCGAAAAGCTCATTCAATCCTTATCTTATTAATATCGACTTCTTACATGAAGCACCCTTTTTTCCAAATTTGTCTGTAGCGGCTGCTTGACACATCACCCTCACTTTGTCTTTATTGGCAGAAAGATACCAATATTTTAAGTTGCATTGTTTTTCCTGAAGGTTTGACTTCAATTCTAAACCAAGGAAACCCGGGGACGCGTCCCCTGGGTATTTGCCCCCCGTCCCCGTCCCGTTGCCGTTTCAGGGACAGGAAACGCGTAGGGGACGGCTGACAGCCGTCCCCCAGAAGTCCCCGAATTTCGGGGACGTCCCCGATTGAGAGAAACGTCCCCGAGTGGACAGGGGACTGCCAGGCCGTCCCCTGGACGGATAGGGGACGCCTAGCCGTCCCTCGACCGTCCCGGGGACGGCCGGCCGTCCCCTATCGCACAGCAGCAAAAAAGACATAAAAATAAAGTGTTTTTTTAAATTTTTTTGTTTTTAAAACATTGCTTTGTGGGCCCCACGCCTTCCCAACCCTAATATGGCCACTTAAAACATTTTTTTTACCTTCATTTGATCTCATTTTAACTTGCCAAGATAAAATTGCAGCCAAGAGCAAAAGTGAGAAGAGAAAGAGAAGGGTTTGAAGGAGTTGTTGGAGAAGAAAAACCAGCATTTAGGAGGAAGAAAGGAGAGCATTAAGCAAGCAACCAACAAAAGAAGTGAAAGAGGTAAGTTAATCTCTCATTATCTTTCTTTTTTTTTCATTTTTTTCTAAGTTAAAATGATAAAATGTATGATTTTTTGTTTTTTTTTTTAATTTTCAGTTTGCAAAAACCAAAAGAAAACAAAATGAGCAGCAATAGTGAAGATAGTGGGGATGTTGAGAGGGGGGAAGAAAACCAATCAATTCATATGGGGCAGCCTCAAACAAACCCATTTGATATCCCTTCTGAAGACTTGAAAAAATATGCAAAAGGCCCTTTTAATTCTAAAAAACCTCTTCTTCAACTAGCATCATGTATAGACAAAGGCAAAGGGAAAAACACTGGGGGTAGTAGATTGTGGCTATGTCACATTTGCAAAGAAAAATATAATGAGAGCTATACAAGAGTCTATTCTCATCTATTGGGTTTTGGAGGCCATGGGGTCAAGGGTTGTAAAGATATAAAAGATTTTGAGAGGATGGAGTGTTATAGATTGCACTTGGAGGCCGGAGGAAGGCCTATGGATCAGCTTATGCAAACTCAATCCGCACATTCAACCTCACCTATGCCCTCTATGCTTGGTAGTCCTAGTGTTGGTAGTGGTAGTAGTGGTGCGGGTGGTGTTCATATTTCCACAAGAGGGAAGAGGAAGGCTGCTACTTCTAGTGAGCAGCAAAATACAGTTGAAAATATGTTCAATGTGCAAGCACGAGATGTGGCAGATTCTTCCATTGCCAAATTTTTCTATGCCCATGCTATCCCATTCCATGTAGCACGTTCTCCCTACTTCAAACAAATGTTTAGAGATGTGGCAAATGTTGGTACCTCATACATTCCCCCTGGAGAACATAAATTACGTACTACACTCCTTGAAAAAGAATATTCTAAGGTGAGTGTGGTGATGGAGGACATGAGACAGTGTTGGATTAGAACAGGTTGCTCTATTATCATGGATGGGTGGACCGATATTAGACAACGGCCACTTATAAACATCATAGTCACATGTTCAGCTGGTCCATATTTCCTTAGAGCCATTGATTGTTCTGGAAAGTGCAAGGATGCAGAATTCCAATTTAATATTTTGAAAGAGGCTATAGAGGAGGTTGGGGCAACCAATGTTGTGCAGGTGGTTACTGATTCAGCACGTGTGTGCAGATTAGCAGGTTTGATGGTTGAGAGTGCTTACAAGCACATCTTTTGGACTCCTTGTGTTCATGCGTTGAACAACGCATTGAAAGACATAGGGAAGATGGATTGGGTGCACCAGGTGGTTGTAGATGCTAGAGACATTCAGATGTTTATTTGCAACCATCACACCTCACTTGCCCTCTTTAGGACATTTTCAAGGAAGGAATTTCTCAAGCCTGTAGCAACAAGGTATGCCAGCTACTTTATTTTGTTAGAGAGGATGCTTGAGGTACAGGAGGCTCTACAGTTGATGATGGTTAATTCAGAGTGGAATAGATGGGCTATGGCAAGCACTGCAGAAGGGAGAAGCATCAAACAAAAAATTCTTGATGATAATTGGTGGTCCAATGTGAGGTAAAAAAATTGTTAATTAATAATTTGTTAATTGTTATTGATTGCTGATTTTATAAAAATATATATATATATGATTTTATTATTAATATTTTTTTATTTTCTAAGTTCTAACTTGTCTTTTTTCAAATTTTTGTTTGCAGTTTTGTTTGCTCCATCATTTCACCTATTGTGGATGTCATTAGATATGCTGATACAGACTCTCCAAGTCTTGGAGAGTTTTATGAAACTTTTGACTCCATGCTTGGAAAAATGAAGAAAGCAATTTTTGATAAGGATCCTAATTCGGGATTATATGAGCAAAAAATTAGGCCCATTGTGACAAGGCGGTGGAACACTATGAACACCCCGCTTCATATGGCAGCCTTTGCTCTTAATCCCAAATGGTATGTACCTAGACCTGGTAGGATGCCTCCTTGTGATGATGATGAGGTGAAAGAAGGGTTTATGAAGGCCCTTGCAAAAATATATTCAATTGAGGAGGCCAGTCTAGTTCGTACACAGTTCACTGATTTTGTTAATCTCCGTGGTCCAACATTCGGCAAACCAGAGGCCAGGGTAGATAGAACTACAGTAGCTCAAAGGGATCCTATTGGATGGTGGTCATGGCATGGGAAGGATGCACCACAATTGAGGACACTTGCTGTTCGCCTCCTTTCACAGGTAATACTTTAGATTATCATTAACATAATTTGATTTAGATGAGTGATAGTGTTGAAGTTTGAACATTTATATAATCATAATTTAAATTGAATGTCCTAATTAGTAAATTTAAATTACTAATTTAGTTTTTAAATTTTGTCTCCTCTCACAGGTTGCTAGTTCCTCTGCTGCAGAGAGGAATTGGTCAACATACGGCTTTATTCACTCTATCAAGAGGAATAGGCTGACCTCTAGACGGGCAGAAAAATTAGTGGCTGTGCATAGTGCTTTGCGACTCCAGGATCGTCAGACTCCTGAGTATAGACAGACTCCAGCATTACGATGGGATGTTGATCCAGAGGATGTCACACAAATTGATGAGGAGGAGAGACAGGAGGGATTGGTTGGAGTTCCATTAGATGAGCTAACCCCTCACAGTGACAGTGACTCAGACTATGAGTCTGATTTTGATGCAGTGTTGGCAGATGCCGAGTAGTGGCAATCATCATACTTTCTATTTCTATGTTTTGCCTTTGGACACTTGTGACTTTGTCATTTTGACATTTGTAGTACAAACTTGTAGCCTTTTGGGCATTTTATTATTTTATATCATATGCACATTGACTATTTGACATGAATTTGAATTATGGTCCATGGATGCAATTAGGTAGCTGTAGTATTAATTTGTTTGATAATTCGATTCTATGATGCATATGTCAATATGATTGGTGATTGTTATGATTATCATTACTCATATGAATATCTTAAATTTGAAATTTCCCTATATTTTTAAAATTTATCTCTCTCCCTATATATATATATATATATATATATACTATATAGCCGTCCCCCCGTCCCCTAAAATCCCCTAAAAAATTTGCCGTCCCCGAAACGCGTCCCGCCATCCCGCCGTCCCCCCGTCCCGGAAACTTGGTGGAACATAGTTCTAAACATAATTGATATTGTCAATGACAGGATTCAATAAAATCGATTCTTTTATAAAGTCATAGGCAGGCACCTCAAATAAAATACTATTCTTGTTAATTTATTTAGAATCAGCAATCAAAAAATATTAAAGCTTTCCCTCAAAAATATCGGATCCCTCTTCCTTTCCCAAATTTGGTCTCGGACCATTAAATTTGGAATGAACATATTAACATAATAAACCTCCTCAAATGAAATGATTGCAGCAATACAACAACTATTGCAATCAAGCAAACCTCAGAAATATTTGCAACAATAATCCATCTACTGCAAATGATGATGTGATAATAAGCCAGCTATCACACCAGTTCAGCTAGGGAAATAATACAAAAGCTATTGCACTTGTCAAATCTCCACTTAAGCGCCTGTAGAAACCCTGGATGGATTTCTCAACTCTAGCTAGGGTTGATCTTTCACAACCGAACTTGGTACTCTAGAGTCTTGAAACCTTCGAGCAATGCAAGCCTCAACTTATACCACACAGGTATGAGAAATTGAAATAATTCCACGACATGGTCAAAATGACTTGCATTCAGCTCCTTATAAAGAATTCTCATTCACCTCCAAGAAGCTTCTAGAAATAATATTATTTTATTACTTAAGTGACTTTATGATATAATATTTATTTTAAGTCACTTTATTAAATTAATTGAATATAAAGTCATCTTTTAATTTCACTTTATTGAAATAACTTTATAAATAATTAATTTAATATTTCCTCCAATTTGGGGACATGACAGTCCTCTCTTCCCAAAGATTGATTTCCCTCAAGCAATCCGCAACTGCCAATCCACTCAACTGCCACAACACTTGAAGCCTGAAGGGAGAATCAACTGTACCTGTTCACCAACCACCCGGATCCCAAATGATCCTGCAACATGTGCAATCCCATAACCTTTGTATGCAACTAGAACCCAAGAGGTTGTCAAACTGTCAACCAATAAAACCATCCAACCAACAATGGAATGCTTGGATCCCAACTCTGTAAATCAACTCCATCACGCCAACTCCAAGTACTGTATTGATACGCCTCAGATATCATACCTGGATCCCATGGATAAACTGGAAGTTCATCAACCTCAACATCGACTGACTTCCACTGTGCCACTTTGATAACCCCTTGAGTCCAAGTCTTGAACTCCTGTTGCTGGAAACACCCAACTAGAGAACTCAAAGTGAGAGGCCTGTCAAATTTGGACTCATCATCTGAAATCTAAAACATGTCACACCAGAGTGAATCCAAACATCCCATATTCAACCCACCTCTCTGTGCCAACAATGACATAGTCAAGTCCTGTGTATGCGGGCTGAAAATAAATTGATGAGCACACCTCATAATACAATCGAGATGAAACTCCCCTGACTGTGCTAATGGAATACCAGAGTAGTCAGGTGTATCCCATCCAATACTGCCATCCTCAAAAGAAGACTCACAACTCAAAATAGGATGAGTTGGTCTTGCAACAACATCATCAAGACCCCTCCCACAAAGTATCTGCAAGTGTCTTAACTCACTTTTAAATGCAAATGAGCTGATTTTTATGAAGGGTCGACTTTTTGAGAGAGGTTATATATTTCCTCAAGGCAAATCGAACTCATTATGTTGATTATTCTAATTTGTCTATTTTTCTCTATGAGAGCATCGGGGTTTGAGAAACAAGGGTTTCTGTAGATCATCAGGTTTTGAAGAACGTTCCCTCTTCAGAATCAGGCATACTGAGACTGTGCAATATCAGTTGAAGATTGTCAACAGGGTGACTTCATTCAGAAGTCATACAGAGCTTATTGTGAAGATTCTTTATCCAGGATTTGGGTTGAACTTCTCCATAAGGGTTTCATATTCAATGGCGACTATCTCTTGGTCATTTGGCACACTTCCCAAGAAAGTACGGATTTCTTATTTGCTAGTACAAGCCGTACTTTTGCTGCAGCAAAGGCCGTGCCTCTCCTCCTAATCAAATCGCCTTGCTTTTTCATCTTCTGACTTCTTCAAGTTGGAGGCCTAGGGTTTCTGGAGCCATTGCATCAATTTCGAGGTGGGAGATTGCACATTTCCTTTCAGCCGTACCATCTCAGGCTTCCTTTCTGGTGCCTGCAAGCTTATTCAGATTTTCAATAAATAGCTTGCCTTTTTGTCTGAATGTTTGAATATTGCAGTTGTAATCATTCGGGAAGATTAATAAATCATCTAGCATCAAGATCTAAGTTGTATTCTGTAGTTTCTAAGCATCTGGTATTTTATATTATTTTTCCAAGCATTTCTTTGCAAAATCGTAATTTGTCTTTTATTGCAAAAAACCACCAAAAAACCAAAAATACAGAAAACAAACAAAAACTTAGCATTATCAGCCAGTGGTCGGGTTGAGAGACACCTGGTCTCTTACAGGTTGGCCTACTATTCGGGTTCCCAAAGGTCAACAGCATGGTTAGGGGACCTAACCGAGGGCTGTGGAGTCTAGCTAGGAGCCTTAGGAGCCTTTCAGTTGGGATTTTAGTTGACGAATACAAAGATAAAGTGAAAATATTAAGATTACTTTAATGGAATAGTGAAAAGTGAATAGTAACTGAAAATCATAAAGGGAATAGTGTAAAGTGCCCACATCCTAGCAACTCAAGTTGTTTTTAAAAAGTGGCCTTTTTCTTTGGATAAGGAAAGACCCTCAAGGGGAATATTTTATTGATTTTTATCAAAAGGTCCATGAGAGGTTATAAAGCAAAGTGTTGGGCTCTTTTTTGGGCATTCTACTCTCATTTTTACAAAACACTTCGCAAGTTTGAGCTCTGGAGAAGGTTTTCAGCATTGCTTCAACCTTCTGGGAACGAAAACTCTCAAAGGCTATCGTGGATTGGACGAGAACCCAGTTCACCTTTGGGGAGGGCCTACCTTGGGTCTTCATTTGGGCTTTATTTGGATGAGTTTCAAATATATATTTTGCAGATCTGAGTTTGCAGCAATATTATATAAGCATATTGCAACAGATCAAGGGAAACCATAAGCAGTATAGGTCTTCACAAGGCCTTGGAAACTCATTTTATACCTTATCTCAGCTGCTGCATCATTTCAAGAGTCACAAGCTTCAAATCCTAGGTGCTATGAAGGGTTTCATACCAATTATCGGATCTGATTCGCATATTAAGTTAGCTGGATATCATATCAGACCCTGGGGCAAATTTGTGAAGCTAGGAAGAAGTTGAAAAGGGGTTGTCCTTGTTATTCAAGTTTATTTCAAATTGTTATATGCAGATTTGTGGTGTGTACAGTGACATTTAAGCCAATAAATTCATCATTATATCTCTCTATTTAAATTGTATGACTCATTTAAGTTTTAGCAGCAATTTCATACCTTCTAGTTTGCAATATTGTTGCATAAATCAACCTTCAACAAAAACACACAAAAAAAAAGTTCAGAACAACGCAAAAACAAAACAAAAGCAAAACCCTTCCTATTCGCTAGTCAAAGCCTATGAAAAGACAAAACTCAGAAAATCAAATCAGGTTTGGGTTGGGGATCTTTTAGTGGTGTCAGAGTTTGGATCTTGCCAGCCTGTTGGGTGGATTCAAAGCTATGTGTACTTTTGTTTGGTTTAGTTTCAGTTGGGTAGTGTGACGAGTCATCATAGAAAAGCTGCTTAAGGATACATAGGTGTGAGAAGAGTTAGAACAGTCACAACGTAAGGTCAATCGTCAATTAGCTATTGAATGATACAATTTCAAAGCAATTTGGGCACTCTAGTGGATCATCTCTATCTATTAGAACAAGTAAGAGTCCTCATGTTTCACCAACAAATAAAGCAATTATGGCCAGCTATGACAAGTATTGCTCTCTTCCTCAAAAGAAACAAGAAATGCTTTCTTTCACACAATTCTTGGGTATACCGGATGAGGATGAAGATGACATGATGTTTTCAAGTCCATATTAGCAACAAAAGAGGAAAGATATATGAAAAGATAGGAGAGAACCCATTGGGAAAAGCGAAGAGCTTAATGTGCAAGAACGAGGTATGGTAGAAGAATCGCTTGTTTGTAGTTTGCAGCCTACAAGTGATCCCAATGAATGCGAAAATCAGTCATCAGGTGGGAGTCCTAAAGAAGAAATAACTTTGGATCAAGTGGAGATTCATAACACACCATTGAGTCAACATGTTGATCACAAAGTGGAAGAGGTTAGAATCATGGATCAGCCCACTGGAGGTGTTGAAAACATGACACTAGGTTATGACACCTATTCTGATTTTTGCAGCAGCAGTTCTAATTATGAGGTAGCATCCATTTCACATGAAGGCAATGATGTTGTTGAGTCTCCCTTTGATGGTATTCGAGTGGAGAGTGTTACACATGAGATATATATTGTGGATTCAGGCCACAAAGGTCCTGATTTTGTTCACCATACTGTGAAAGATGTTAAAAGGACACAAGGGTTGTGTGATGGGTGGTCACTAAGAGCCAAAAAAGCCAAGATGCTTGCTGCCCAAGCAAGACACCTATTCTGATTTTTGCAGCAGCAGTTCTAATTGTGAGGTAGCATCCATTTCACATGAAGGTAATGATATTGTTGAGTCTTCCTATGATCGTATTGAAGTGGAGAGTGTTACACATGAGATATATATTGTGGATTCAAGCCACAAAGGTTCTGAGTTTGGTCACCATACTATGAAAGATGTTAAAAGGACACAAGGGTTGTGTGATGGGTGGTCACTAAGAGCCAAAAAAGCCAAGATGCTTGCTGCTCAAGCAAGACAACACTTGCAAGAGGTCAAGGAAAGATGCAATCAACTTGATAACACAAGAATACAAAGAGAGTCATACATTAGGTCCTCATTTCTTAAGGGAAGAATGTGTAGATGATGAGCATACAAGGGAAGAGCTTCGTGCGGTAAGCCCACAAGAAGAGCATGTTGAGTTGTGTGAAGAAGAAAGGGGGAATGATTTAGGATATTCAGTTTGGTCTAGTTTGCATCTTGGAGTTTATGATTGTGCTCTTTTAGAAAGCTCCTTGAAGGCTCAAAACAATGACGATAATAGTTACACACTTGATGGACCAGCCACAAGTGATATATCCATTTGTGTGGAATGGAGCATATTTCATTTCAATTTGGCTAGTCATGCATCACCTATAATGAAAGAACCATTGTTAAAATCATATGAAACATTTGGTCTTAAAGAGCTGATTATGAAGACTAAGAGGTTGTCGACTAAGAAGATCTTGCATTTTGATAATGTTTGGTTTGTTTTGCATACTACATCTTGGGTTTGGTTAGTAATGGAAAATATATCAGCTTATGATGATGATACTTTGACTAAATATGTTGAAGACTAAGCTTCAAGATATGCAATGCTACAAATTGGGGTTGCAAAGTGCATGCAAGTGCACTCTAACTTTGAAGATTACAAAAGCATGGAACATGCTAGTGATATGGACAACAATTGTATGGATTCTTTGGGTGATCTTAATGCTTCTTCTGGAATGATAATTGATTCTACTTCCCCTATACATGATGAAAAATCAATCTATGGCAGCCAAGGACTGTTGGAACAAAAGCCTTTGGTTTTGCAAGACTTGCATGATCAATTGGTGGTGAAGGATGATAAAACTGTTCAAGCATTGTCAAGAATGGATAGCACTCACAAACACATAGAAGGCTTCATTTGGACAGCCCAAAGAGAGGAAAGACAAAAGGGAATGGGACATGGTATCTCTCATTCACATTCTCACTCTTTCGAGGAGGATTTGGAGTTGATGAAAGAGGATTGCTTGCAGTTGCTTAGAGGCAAGGACATGGCAGTCAAATTGGTAAAGGATAAGGACAAAGAGATAGTTGAACTTTGTCTTCTTTTGTGTATGTCTAATTCATTGCATAATTCAGAAAATCATTCTCTTATAACAGCTACTTCTATAAAGAAAAATGCTAATGCAAGAAGGGTAGAAATTGAACAAATTGATGAAGAACATTCAACTTGTGTTGAGGATCATGAAATTACTTCAATGGAGCTAGGCAAAGGTTCTGATGTTCAATATGGAGGCAACCACTATCTATTCCCACTTGAGAATGAAATGACAAGTTTAGAATGCAAGCAGTTTGATTTTGAATATCAAAGCATCCAAGATGAAGATTTCTTTGAGCCACTTCCATCTCTAATCACTTGGGAAAAGCATGAGATGAATCAAGACTCGATGTTCTTTGATGACTACAATGCATGCATAGAAGAGGATCCCAAAGATCTTACTTGGGATAGTGATTTTCTTCTTCCTCATTCTTATGAGATTGCTACCCTTACACATGGAGAAACTTGTGAAGAAGAGTCAATAAGTGTTGGTAGACAAGATGCATGCATTGGTCATGGTGATTTATATGATGCATCTTATTATAAGACTGATTTCAAACACTTTGGAGCAGTTGTTATAGAGCAGTCCCAAAAGTTGAATGAAGGATGGTTAGAAAAGGCAAAGCGAACTAAGATGTTGGCTCAACAAGCCAAACTTCATCTTCAACAAATTCATGACACCACTCCATGGTTGATGATAAGCAAAGGTCATCTAGTTTTGAAATTGCAATTGTTGTTGATCAATTCATTCATGAAGATATTGATTTTATTGATGACACTTATAGTGGATCAGCCACTCAAAAGTTATCTTTGGTGAGTATTGATGACATCTACACTACACATTTGGGTTTGTCACCTTTTCCTCATGGCTTGACAACGATCTATTTGTTGATTGGTGACTTCTTATTCATTGATTCCTCACGGGTTAGTGGTTGTCCTACTTGGAATTCTATTGCACTTTCTAACTTTTCATGTCTTACACCAGCTATCCAGTTGCTTGGGAGCATGTGGAGGCATGTTTATTTGATGGATTTTCTTAGCATATATGGGTATGATGACACCTATGATTCCATTCTTGTTGCTGGCCTGAGTTACAACCGTGGTATTTGGTGGCCTAGTGAGTTGATCTATGTACACATGGGAGATTTGAGCACCAAACTCTACATTGGTTCTTTTGAGACTGACATTGGACAGTCTTATCAGAAGAAGATGCTTTCTTCTAAGTTTTGCATGCTGGAACGTAGTGTTGTTCCAACCTCTTTTCAGGAGATAGATGGCATCCATGATGGTACTTTTCTTACTCCTGGAAGTAAGTTAGGATACTTGCAGTTTCTTTCTGGTAGAGGTCTTGTTGACACGGCTGCAAAGGATGATGATGATGTTGCTACAATACCAACTCATCCTGTTGTGAGTTGTGAGTTTCCTTCTGATGATGGCAGTATAGGATGGAGTACCCATGACCACTCTGGTTTTTCATTGGTGTAGTTAGGGGAGTTTCACCTCGATTGCATTATGAGGTGTGCTCATCAGTTTCCTTTCAGCCCACATACACAGGATTTGACCATTTCTTTGATGACACCGAGAGGTGGGTTGAATAAGGGGTGTTTTGATTCACTCTGGTATGATATATTTTTGTCTACAAGTGATGAGTCCAAATTTGGAAAATCTTCAACTTTGTTCCCTCTTGCTGATTGCCTTTTATATCAGAACGTAGAGATTTGCTAAATTTGGGTTTTAGAGGTTATCAGAGTGGCACAACGGAAAGTGACAGGTGTTGGATTTCCTATTTATTCATGGGATCTAGATGGAGTTTGCTTATGGATAGTGTGGATGCATGTGGTTCATCTCTGCAGTTTTTGGATGGCAGAGCTCATTGATCAATAGATGGTAGAGATCCTTGTGCACAATTTATATAGAGATGATTTTCAGAACTGGGATCTAGGAGTTTATTTGTTGGACAATTGGCTTCACTTGATAGGGCTTGATAGTGACAGGAACTTCAACTGTATACAGAGGATGCTGGTTGGAGTTCTTTCTAGGATCATTTGGGATCCAGGTGGTTGGCTGTCGGACACAAATGGTTTGTTATTCAAATATCAAATGCTGTGGCAGTTGAGAGATATTGCAGTTGTAGATTGCTTGGGGGAAAGCAACCCCGGGAAGGGAGGATTGTAATATCCCTTCCTTAGACAACTCAGTCTATAGCGGAGGTTGGCCTACTATTAGGGTTCCCGAAAGTTAGCAACATGGTTAGGGGACCCAACGAGGGCTATGGAGTCTAGCTAGGAGCCTTACGAGCCTTTCAATTTGGATTTCAGTTGATGAATCCAGAGATAAAGTGAAAATATTAAGGTTTCTTTAATGGAATAGTGAAAAGTGAATAGTAACTGAAAATCATAAGGTGAATAGTGAAAAGTGCCCCCATCTTAGCAACTCAAGTTGTTTTTAAAAAGTGGCATTTTCCTTTGGATGAGGAAAGACCCTCATGGGGAATATTTTATTGATTTTTATCAAAAAGTCTATGAGAGGTTATAAAGCAAAGTGTTGGGCTCTTTTTTTGGGCATTCTACTCTCATTTTTACAAAACATTTTGCAAGTTTGAGCTCTGGAGAATGGTTTTAGCATTGCTTCAGCCTTTTGGGAATGAAAACTCTCAAAGGCTATTGTGGATTGGACGAGAACCTAGTTCACCTTTGGGGAGGGCCTACCTTGGGTCTTCATTTGGGCTTATTTGGATGAGTTTTAGATATATATTTTGCAGATCTGAGTTTGCAATAGTATTATATTAACATATTGCAACAGATTAGGGGCAGCCATAAGCAGTATAGGTCTTCACAAGGCCTTGGAAACTCATTTTATACCTTATCTCAACTGCTGCATCATTTCAAGAGTCACAGACTTCAAATCCTAGGTGCCACGAAGGGTTTCATACCAATTATCGGATCTGATTTGCATATTAAGTTAGTTAGAAATTTATATCAAACCCTGGGGCAGATTTGTGAAGCTGGGAAGAAGCTGAAAAGGGGTTGTCCTTGCTGTTCAATTTTATTTCAGATTGTTATATGCAGATCTGTGGTATGTACAATGGCATTTGAGCCAATAAATTCATCATTATTGCTCTCTATTTAAATTGTATGATTCATTTAAGTTTTAGCAGCAATTTCATTACTTCTGGTTTGCAATATTATTGCATAAATCAACCTTCAGCAAAAACACAAAAAAAAAAAAAGAAAAACGCAAAAACAAAACAAAAACAAAACCCTTCCTATTTGCTGGTCAAAGACTGTGTGTTGTACCCAAACCAAATTTTTTGCTTCATTAAGGCATTTTGCATTTAAAAGTCTAAACCTTGCTAATTTGTTGTAAAACACAGTTTTGGGCAATGTCGAGCATGGAGTTTTTGTCAATAGTTTGTCGGTCAAAGTCAGTTATATTGATCAAAGCCTGAAGCAGAGACTCAAAATGTAGATTTTCACGATGGAGGAGTATTGCAGACGACATTCCATATTGCAGACGGTCATGTTAATGATCGAAATAGAGTTTTTAAAGATCAAATCATGGAGATTTCTCAGAGGAAAAGCCCAAAAGCGCAAGTATAGCTCAGGGGTGCCCAGTTTGTTGGAAGTCAAGATTCTGGTTAAAGTGCTCAAGCATCCAGTCAATCTCTTCAGAACTAGTCTGGCTATCCGTCGAGCTATCCGGCGAAGCATTCCGAGAACCACAGCTCCGGTTATTAGCGACAGAAGTCAAAATCCCTAAATTTTAGAAGATGAGAATTTTGCTCTTTTCAGGAAAAAGCGCGCCTCTAGCGTGAGGGCGCCCATCTCAAAGCAGGGGTAAAACTTGTCAGTTTCGTTGCCGGATGCAGTCAATCCGTTCACAACTGGTCTGCTTATCCGACAAGATATCAAGTGTAGTCATCCGATTCAGATCAGCAGTCATCCAAAGACTGCCTTAAATGGAGTTTCACGCCCGAAGCCCGCTTATGTCCACAGTATGCTGGCCGGCTTAAAGGACCCTCCAGATGCCAATATTTGCAGATAGAGTCTTCACAACATCAGTAGTATACTAGCCTAGCTCCGCAACGCATCATTCAGCTTGTCGATCCGACGTTCCTGGTGGTCATGTCAGAGATTCTATCGAGCACGTAATTTTATGGGCGAACCAACAAATGGTTTTCAGTGCATTTTCATAGTCTTAAGGCGCCTAGCCTTTAGGCTAGTCAGATGAGCCCGTTCGCGTTCGAAGTCTTCACGACTATTGAGCATAGTCAATTTATTTTCCCAACGAGCACAGCCATCAGCCTTCAGCATTTGGCAGTCGCTCGTGCGTGCGAGGTCTTTAGTATAATACTGCAAAGAGAAGACGTTCGAAAAATGGCTGTCTGGGAGCGGTAATTTTATTTAAAATACGCACTGGAGTTTTTGAGGTCTTAGAAGCAGTTTTCTTGCCTCGTTACCTCCAGTGTTACCTCCAGTGACTTCTCTTAAGGGCCCTCCTGGCTGTCCGTTAAAACAGATAATGCCTGAATCGGGTCATCCCAGCTCTAGATATCAACCGTCAAAGTAGGGTATTTTGATGACGTTTGATTTTCGTCGAAATGACAAAAGTGCAACCATGAGCCAGGGGCGCTTTTCTTTTTGAGGCCCTTAACACAGCTTTTAGCTATCGTGCATACAGCCATCGGATGCAAAATATCTCCAGTCATGTAGTGAGCTTCGTCTCATATCAGTAGGGTTCACCGTTCACCGTCAGCAGCCGTTTGAAGCGTCAGATGGCAGTTTAGGGAAATGGCCAAGTCTGGAACCCGTAAAGCAATTTAATCAGGTGCGCCTAATTTTTCAAGGGGTTAAACGATGGATTTTGCAGTTGTGTCTCCCAACAGACATTTCTTCCTTGTTCAGTAGGCTTTCCGCTGATTATCTCAGATCAGTCTCAGCATCACCCGGTCATCCGGAAATCAGTGTCGAAGTTGGCCAGTCGTGACAGTGCTGTCAGCTATAAAATAGGGAGTTAGTAAAAAATGAAGTATCTTGAGCAAATGGACGCCTATGTGCTCAAGAGATGACTTTTCGGAATCAGTAAAGTCAAAAGATGAATCTCAGAGCTTCAACCAGTTTGACAACTGAAGTTCAGAATATGTCTATTTTTAGCGCCATTGCATGATAATAATTATTTTATTATTATTTTCAAAATTTGAACTTCGGACAGTGGCAGTCGAACTAAAGAGCAACCAATCAGAGGCTTTCTATTCTGGTTAGGGTTTATGAATTCTTGCAGTTGCTAAGTGGTGCGAATTCTTTATTATTTATACAGGCGCCATCTTCATTATTCTTCACAAGCTTTCAAAAGAAATTCGTATTTCTCAAGAGCAAAATTAATCTCAAGAGAAATTCGTGATTTTTCAAAGGCAAGTTCATTTCCTTCAAAAGAGATCGAAGTTTATTAAATTCAAAGAAAATTCAAAGTAAATTCGTATTTCTTCAGAAGAGAAGGGCGCATATTTTAAAAGAAATTCAAAGCTCAAAGCAATTCGCAAATCTTCAAAGGCATATTCAATTTTCCAAAACAATTCGCAATTCTTCAGAGGTTTCAAAGGCGAATTAATATTCAAAGGTGTATTTAACAATCAAAGGCGAAACCTCAAATTCATCCAAATTCGTATTTTCTTCAAGGAGAAATTCGAATTTCTTTCATTAAAAAGGCGCAAATTTCAAGAGGAGCAATTCGTGGTTTTTCCAAACAAGGCGAATTCTTCCAGTTCAGAGGCAAAATCTTCATCAATTCACAGGGGCGATTTCATCTAACATATCTTTTTGCAGATTCAAGTTCACAAATATCAGTTATTTGAAGAAATCTTGGGCGATTTTCACAGAAGAAGACATCAAAAAACATCTTTTGCATCCTTTAAATCTCAGATTTCTTACAAAATACATTGTGCGTGTTCCTGAAATTTGCGAATTTGATAAGTCTCAGTATCTGGATCATTCCCATATAATTTCCTCGAGTTGAATTTGTGCGCTTGATTTTTCACGAATTTTAGCTTTAGAACATTCGTTCTCGAATTGCTAAATTTCTCAAGTGAAAATCTTTGTACAATCGAGTAGAAGTTGAATTTTCGCAAATCTGACCTTCTGGGTTGTCTTAGAATCCTTTTCTGGACAAAACCCATATTTCAGAATTTTCGCTGAAAATAATTCTTCGA